>JAOWAD010000030.1:0-121047 GCA_025698515.1 Gossypium sturtianum | reverse complement strand
CGTTCAGTTGTGTTAGCAAACTTGGTTAATTGTTCATATTCAGGTGAATTTAGCTGCATTTTTAGGATATTATATTAGTATTTTTAGTATAATAGCACAAAGAGTTTGGACTTCCAGGTTAAATGTTAATATACATGTTACTTTTTAATTATTTTCTGGAATGATTTGTTGGTTAATTGAGCAGTGTGTGCGTAACAAGGTAAATAGGTGAATGAGTGAATGTTTACGCCAAGCAAAAGGCTGTATTAGCTTAGGTAACAATTCTAACTCCATATCCGTTAAGCCGGAATAGGGTTACTTAGAACTGCACTCATCAAATCACAACATACAACATACATTTCCCACAAACATAATCACATCGTTTCTTATGTTACTCTCTACGAGACCTTAAATCATGCTCAAAAGAGGTTTTGACCAACCTGAGTAACATTTGAAAACTTTTGGGAAACTTATATAAAATTTCCATATTATTACAGTGATCACACGCCCGTGAACAAAGCCATGGTAGCCCTACATCGCCACTGCATACGCCCGTGCCACAAGCCGCAGGAAATGTGGCATACATACCGATTTCTGTATCATACGGCCGGAGGCTACGCCTGCAAAGTCGTTGGCCAGTGTGAAATCTGGGTAGAGTGGATTTGGGTCACACGGGCTGCACACATGCCCACACAAAAAGCACTGCGCTACACTCTGCCAAGATATGCCATCGTGTTCAAGCGCCGTGTAACTCGAGATTTGTTTAATTGTTACACACATCTGGTCGAATCACACGCCTCGTGCTCAACTGCAGGGGCTAAATACCAGCTTGCCAAAGCCACATTTCTCACCACTCCTCAAGCATACCTAATCTACACTATTTCATACTATTTCAATATATCTGGGGCAGCAGCCAAAGCATACTATTTCATGCACATATCAAGTGCCATTTATAAACCATCCTTTTCTATCAACCAATACATAACCAAAAATATACTACATTAATATAACATAATCAACATTTTTCACCTAACTCTTATGCATATTCCTATCTCATAATATTATCATCTACTTTGTGCCTCAAAACGTACTCATTTCAATACACACATCTTAAAACTAATTCATAACCATGCCATGACAACATACTAAAACACAAAGCATTATATACACTATATATCACTTTATCAAACTTTATGATTTAAAACTAAACTTAAATGGCTAAAAAAACACACCAAATGTACATCATTTACAAGCCAATCCTCAAGTGGCTAAAGTCACAACTCAAAAAACATATCATCTTAACACTAGCTCATACATTGTCATATACTATATATACATAAAAGTACCAAACAAGTTGATCGATAGTGTAAAGTGATGTTCCTCATGATCCTTCGAGTTCTGAAGCTTAGCTTTGATTATCTATAAAAACAGAAAGAACACACAAAGTAAGCTCTAAAAGCTTAGTAAGCCATATACAAATAAAATTACCACATGAATCAATATCATTTTCATCAATAGGCAAATTCATGAATAAGCACATAAAAGCTCACAAACCTTTCCCAATAGATACATATTCAATATCACAAGTGAATTCATCAAATACTCCTTTTTCAATACTTGTATGAATTCATATATGTACTGAGTCACTTAACTCATTCACACATTCTTCTCTACTTTGACTTTGCCCACCTAACCTTTTGAAATGCATATGATACCTCGAAATCATATATAGCTCGTGACAATGCCATATCCCAAATATGGTCTTGCATGTTATTACATATCGATGCCAATAGCCCGGCGCAGGTCTTGTTACTTAATAAAATAACGATGCCAATGTCCTGCATACGGTCTTAGCACGTAATCACATAATGATGCCAATATCCCGTATACGGGTCTCACACATAATCACATCTCGTTGATCCCTAATGTCGCGACATTCATATCCCATACTATTCCTAAAGGTTCAGACGGGACTTTCGGATATTAAACTCGGCTACTGATTCTGCTCGTATTTTATCATTCAACATTCATAGCGCTTCAATGACAATTAAACATATATAATTCAATTTAAAGACATTTATTTGCATATGAACCTTACCTTGTATTCTGGATAAACAGACCGGATCGATTATTCGGAGCATCCCTTTTGATTTTCCCCGATCTAAATCCAATTTCCTTATCTGTTCTTGATCTATATACATTCAAAATTAACTCATTTATTCATCAAATCATCCAATTCAGTCCATAAACACATATTTGGGCATTTTTACACTTCTTAGCCTCCCCAAAGTTCCACATTTTGGCAATTAAACTCTTATTTCACAATTACACAAAAATTAACACAATTCAATTTAACCCATGCTTAGCTTGATTTATAGGATTTTTGAGTCCCTCAGCAGCCCAAAAAAAAAAAAATCCTCATTTATTTCCTACATTTCAACCCCTCAATTTACATATTTCACAATTTAATCCCTATTTGACATTTTGTCAAAAATCACTTTACAAAACTTGTGTAACTATCAAAAATATTCATTTTTCATCATTAAACATTCAAAAGCTCCAAGTATTCATCAATGGCACTTCACAAAATCATTAACAACTTCAAAAATTAAGGCATAAAGCTAGCTAGAATACAAAGCAACGATTTCAAAACGTGAAAATCATCAACAACCGAGCTCAAAACACTTACCAATCAAGCTTTCAAAGGTGCTGAAAACTTAAAGCTCCCCAATTCTAGGTTTTGTTTTGTATTTTCGGTTGAAATAACTAACGATGAACATGTTTTCATCTTTTGTTTTATTTAATATACATTGATTTATTTAATTACCAAATTAAACTTAATTAAATAACATTTAAAACATCAAAACATAGCCCATTTATGTCAAATTCCACTATTAATGGTCTAATCATCATCATAAGGACTTTTCATTTAATAAATCATAGTAATTATGCACTTAAACAAATAGAATGCAACTTTTGCATTTCACATTTTACATATAGTCCTTTTTTCCTCAAATTAAGCATTCAAAACACTAAAATTATTTCACTTAAACTTTCACACATATAATCACATGCTATAAACACACCAAAAATAATATTAAAATAATTTTGACTTTAGATTTGTGGTTCTGAAACCACTTATTTTGACTTAGCTAAAACTGAGCTCATTAACGGTTGCCAACACAAATATCGTGGCAATGCTAGAAGAAACCCAATCAACACTTAACCGTTATCACTCACACGTAATGATAGATGCCGTAAAAATCAGCCTAAAAAGAAGAAGAAAAATATCATGGGAACATAGGGATCATGGGATCATGGGCCCATCACTCTAAAGGAAGAGATATAAACCCAAAAAGAAAAAAAAAAGAAGGGGAGACAATTGAAAAAGATCCTTGGACGAGTAGAGGATTGTAACACCTTCAAACCCTACTTAGATGTTAATGTACCAAAATGACGTGTCACATCAAAGTGTCGCTGAAAAGCCAGACTTTTCGATAAAAAGTTCGTTACTAAAATTTTTTGAATCCCTTTAAAATATTGTTGTTGAAAACGTTAGTGTAAAATCAAAATCATGTTGTCCAATTTTAGGTCATATCAATTGTTATAAAAATTATCTATCCTCGAATAAAACCATGAGCCTTTTTCTAGTAAACTTTGAGATTTGAAAATCGTGGGTTTTTCTTTGAAAACAGTTATTCTTTTGCAAACCCGCCTTTCCTAATTCAATGATTAACGTGTGAAAATTTAAAACCAAATAAAAGTTAAAAAAACCTCAAATGGCCTTTTTTACATAATTATTAACCCAATATAAAAATAAAATAACTAAGTCTAAGTTTAAATAATAACAAGCGTGTAATAGCCACCTCTCGAGTCCTCGTGACTCCAAATCATCTATGGTGGGGATTACCTGCACGATTAAGAAAAGGTGAGTTACGAACTCAGATGTGTAATCCCCAATCATGCAAGAATATGTGGGCTCCGAGCCTTATTCAAGATCGGATCGATGCGGCTTTAGCCCTATACAAAGCAGTGTGGGCCTAATCCCAAAATAATATCGGTGCAAAACAGGATGCAACCCAACCCAGTCCAAATTCACCAACACACCACCCGTACCAACCAACACACCATGTAGGGACTAAGTCGACTCCACCCACCAACACACCAATATCGCAACATAGTCATGAAAGTAATGCAAAGAAAGTCGCTAGCAATAGAAATGTGGCCCACCCACTGTGTCGTAATACGTGGCAGCCACTAAAATAGAAAAATGTGGCGAGCCACTAGTACAAAGATTTCCTCCAAATCCAACCCCAACCCTAATGCAAGATTTCGTGTCATAATTAATACTTGTATGTCGTGGTGTCATAATCATAATCAGTCATATAAATATCATACACACATCACTTAAACTACCACTAGGGTATAATGGTCATTTCACGCTAGGGGTGAAATGGTAATTTCACCCTCGTGGGTATTTCTAATTCTACCCTTCGAGGGTATTTCGCAATTTTACCCATTTGAGGGTATTTCGCAATTTTACGCACCATTCCAAAGGCCTACCATCGTCTCAATGACTTGAATAACTTATAGGGCTAAAATAGTGTAATTGGGCCCAAAGCCCACTTATTCGGCCCAAGTGGGCCCACATGCTCGTGTGGCCCATTCAAATTTGAATTCTAGTCACGGCTATGCGGATTTCATAGCCCAATCTATTATTTGTCACCATCGTGAATTTTCCCTGTGGGGGCCCATGGGCCCATCTCGGCCCAATGAGGCCCATTAGTGGCCTAAGCCCATGAGAACGCCTCATGGCAGCCTCTATGGTCTATTGCCAACGATTGTGGCTTGATTTGTCCCTATGAGCATTCGCACGCCGTGAACTCCTCGTGTGTCGAAGTCTCTCGGCTTTTCACTTTAGCCGATTCATTACGCGCAGTGGTGTGAATACACACTTCATCCATCGATTTTACGAAACATTATTGGTTGTACGATTACACACCGCTTGCGTAAACTAGTTAAGCTCCACGCTCTCCGAATCCTACAATCCACCAATATACCGTATCGATTACACCAAACAAAGTTAACGTATACACTTAATCCACCACCGTATTAACTTAAACCATAATCACTCACCTTGCTAGGACTAATGAGATATTAGCCGCCTCCTCATGGCGATCAAGGCGATTTCTCCTAACACGATTTGGCATAACAAAAATTGTTAGAAACAATCCAACATTTGGCCCCCATAGAAAATAAGGGAAAATCAAGTTTGATCATAAAGCCATAAGAAATCTAACTAATAAGGAAATAATAAAGTGATTACAATATTCCTCCTTACTAATACCAATTAACCACGATTTTCAGCTTGTCCGACAAGAAGATTCGCCCGAACTAAGAAGGAACAATGAAGTTTGAAAACAAAGAAATAATGGAAGTAGAAGAGGGTCACTTTATAGCGGAAGACAATTAGAGAAGAGATGAGGGAAAGACTTCAAAAGAATGATCGTAACTAGGCATTTGATGTTTATGTTTCGCAAAAATGGGCAAAAGAATTGAGAATAAAAGATTTAAACTAAAAGACCTAAATGGTCGTAATGATGCACAAAACGTCACCAAAAGAAAATAAATCAAACAGTAAAAGAGAAGAAAACTCGAAAATACCATAGAAAATTTGGCACCTCTTTACTCTCACAAAGCCGTAAAAATGCACCAAAGTGAAAGCCTATAGCCGAATTTCCTTTCATCGATGCCCCCATTCCCAAGCCAAGACTCTCCCCACATCCAATTCCTTAGAAATATCCATAGATTCTTCCTTGAAACGCTCCCACCTCCCATTCAAACTTGTTGACCAAGTCTCCAACCTCCTCTACAGAGTTTGATTCAAACTCTACCTCTCGCACTACCAAATCATAAAATAGAAGCCCCCTATTTGCATGTCATGGGATTCAACCCCGATTCCCTTGCCATCTTAGGGTGACGCCACAACCATCAAGCCACAAAGCCCTCATTTGTGTTCTAACACAACACCACTTATTATATAAACCCTTTTAAGCTAACTTCCGGATTTCCCTAAAGAGCAAAAATCAAATTTTTGCCAAAGGCCATACTTGAACCAGTGCATCCTAACATCCCCAAAACGCACTCAAAACGCTTAGCCATTAAAGCAAACAAGAAATTTGGTCGAGTATGAAAATTAAAGACCCTATAATTTGGGGCGTTATAATTCTACTTTCTTAAAGAAATTTCGACCTCGAAATTTACTCGGTCGTAAAAGATGAGGGTATTGTTGTCGACGCTTCCTCGTGCTCCCACGCGGCTTCTTCCGAACCGTGATTACGCCAAAGCACCTTGACCAACGGAACAAATTTTCTCCTTAATACCTTAACGCCACGATCCAAAGATCTACACCGCTTCTTCCTCAAAAGTTAGATCAGTTCAACCTCGATCTCTCCACCGCTCTATATGTGAGGGATCGCAGCAAAGATCGCCAAAGATGGAGACGTGGAACACATCATGTATCCAATTTAAGTCAAGAGGCAACGTAAGTTGATAGGTGACCGTCCCACACGCTTTAATATCCGGGAGCAAGGTCCGGCGAATCTATGGCCTCGCTTTGCCTTTCCGTCCAAATCTCAAAATCTTCTTCCATGATGAGACCTTCAAGAAGACAAAATCCCCACAGAGTACTCTATCTTCTTACGCTTTAAATCAAGATACGACTTCACCTTATCGCTTGCTTTCTTTAACCGATCTCGATCAACTTTACTTTTCTTCTGTTTCGTAAACTAACTCGCCCCAAAACTCGCCGCCACCAAGTTCTCACTTCAACTGTAGGAGTACGACACCTATGACTATATAATGCCTCGTATGGTGCCATCCGAATACTAGATTGGTAGTCGTTGTTATATACGAACTCAAGTAGTGGCACATAGTCTTCCCAATCGCTTTAAAATCAATTACATGCTTTCAACATGTCCTCCAATATTCTGGATCACCTTCTCTCGACTTTGACCGTCGCTTGAGGATGAAATGTCGCACTAAAACCCCACCTTGTACCCAAAGCCTCGTGTAACTTTTTCCGTAATCGAGATGTGAATCTTGGATCCCTATTAGATATGATAGAAACGTGTACCCCATGCAGTCCTCACAATCTCTCTCACGATAATTAGCCAACTTCGAGCGAATAATCCGTGCGCACTCTGCACGGCGGGCGATTTAGTCGCTTGGGTCAACAATAACCCATACCGAATCCTTCTTAGTATGCGCTATGGGTAGCCCAACGACAAAATCCATGGTTACCCTCTCCCACTTCCGCAGTGGAATCTTAACTTGTTGCAAGAATCCGTAAGGTAGTTGATGCTCACCAACTTGTCGGGCATGCTCTATTAATTTACCTACCTAAATTGGTAACCTCGCTTAAGCCCTCGCCACCAAGATAGCTTCATGCAAGTCTCGATATAACTTGTTTCTACCAGATGCATGGCATAAGGACTACAAAGAGCCACGGGCAAGATAGACCGCCTCATCGTAATCTCTCAAGATACAAACTCTCCCACGTAAAACATAGTACTCCTCACTATTCAAATTCCCAAAATCTGTAGTCTCCACTTCTCAACCAAATGTAAACGAGGAACCAACGATTCATCCAACAACCTGCTTTCTCCTTAATTTGATCACCCAGTTTGGTCTAACTTGGAGATCACCAAAGAAACTACCATCCTCAAATAGGTCGAGACAAGCAAACATTGCTCTTAGATCCGCATAACCCTACTGGGCCAAGGCATCGCCTACTACGTTAGCTTTACCAGATGGTACTCAATTGAGCAATCATAATCCTTGCCAAACTCTATCCATCTTCGCTGTCTAAGGTTCAACTCTTCGAGAAAAGAGGTACTTGAGGCATTTATGGTCCGTAAATAATAGACCTCTCACCGTATAAGTAATGCCTCCAAATCTTCGGTCATGAATACCACCGCAGCCTAACTCCAAGTCGTGAGTGGGGTAATTACGCCTCATGAGGCTTAAGTCGACGAGACGACACGCAAATAACCTTAACCTCTTGCATCAACATACAACCTAATCCAAGCAGGCGACGATCACCAGAGATGCGAATTCCTTCCCAAACTCCGTCGATTAACACAGTGGGCTTCGCACGTAACTTTCTTCAACTTCTCAAAACTCTATTGTCACTGTCACCACCAATTAAACCTGCACTTTTACGCAAAGAATTTAGCCAGAGGTGCAAAGAATCGCTGAAAACCCTCAACGAAACGTATGTAATATCCAAATGCACTCAAAAGCTTCGAATCTCGTATACGCTTTGGTGGTTTCAATCCAATACGGCTTCAATTTTTCGAGGATCAACCCTAATCCTCTACGGACACCACGTGACCCGTAAATGTCACTTCTCGCAACTAAACTCAC
This sequence comes from Gossypium sturtianum, assembly GCA_025698515.1. Taxonomy (NCBI): domain Eukaryota; kingdom Viridiplantae; phylum Streptophyta; class Magnoliopsida; order Malvales; family Malvaceae; genus Gossypium; species Gossypium sturtianum. The sequence goes on along the minus strand of JAOWAD010000030.1, from coordinate 112,641 downwards.
ACTTGCCGAACTTTGCGTATAACCGCTTTTCCTCGTAATTTGCAAAACAATTCTAAGAAGTACATCATGATCCTCCTGCCTCGGAATACACTAGGATGTCATCTATAAACACCACTACGAATCGATCCAAATAGGGTTGGAAAATTCGGTTCATCATATCCATGAAAGCAAATGGTGCTTTCATTAACCCAAATGGCATTACCAAAAACTCGTAATGACCGTAACGAGTCCCGAATGCGCTTTATACACATCCGCTTCCTTAACCTTTAGCCGATGGTACTGGATTGAATATCTATCTTGGAGAAAACCAAGCTCTCGCAGCTTGGTGAAACAGATCATCTATCCTCTGTAAAGGGTACTTGTTCTTAATCGCCGGGCTTGTTCAATTGACGATAGTCGATGCACTTGGCGCATGGATCCATCCTTCTTCTTCATGAATAACACCGATGCTCCCCATGGAGACACACTCACCGAATGAACCCTCGGTCCAAGAACTCTTGAATTTCAGCCTTTAACTCCACCAACTCCTTCAACCATCCTATAAAGGGCGATGACACCAGAGCTGCTCCTTGGAGCTCAATACCGATTCGACCTCACGGCTTGGGAGGCAACCCAGAAGCACTTTCAAGAAATACATCCGTAAACTCTCAATGCTTCTAACATCCCTAATAGAAGGACTTTGAGAATCCAAATCGGCCGATATAAGCTAAAAACGCCTCGCAACCTTTGCGAACCAGGTTTCTGGCCTTTAATGCCGAGATTACGTTAGATAGATAATCTCTTCGCCCCCTAACACGACCACCTCATCATCCTCGTAAGACTTCAACACCATATGCTTAGCAAAAACAGCCTAAATTTACACGGTGTTTCACTAGCCAATCCATGCCTAATATCGATCGAATTTACCAAATGGTAGTTCCATCAAATCTGAAAGACAACCCCTTGACCTCTAGGGCACGCCTCTAAACAACTTATTCACTTCTAACCGATCATCCGAGTGGACTTAACACGCTTGTTTCACTATCATTAATTTCGAATCAAAACCCAATGTCCTGCATACGCGTAGCATGCAACATACGATTGTGTAGACCCAATGTCAATTAAAGCAGCAGTATGGTACATCATAAATTAGAACGCACTCGGTTATGACGTCCGGGTGTCACCATCCTCTCGACGCCGAGTAGCATAGACCAAAGCTAGTTGCCTCACCTCGTTGTTACGGCGCTCTTCTGCGCCCACGACCTCGCCCCAAGCCATTTTCACCCCGCCTATCCACGGCCTCTCTGCGTGTCGCCCAACTCTCACCGGTTGAACATAACCCTAACCCACTTGGCTTGCATCCGAATAGGCCTTTGAGTATAGTTCTTGACTCCGATGATCCATGGACCCACATCTAAAACACGCCTCAGCTCGTTTCCCGCAAGACTCACCCCGATGAGTTCTTCCACAATAGCACAAGGTGTAGTCTAGCAAAGAGTAACAGAACTCTAGCTCGCATCGCGCATCAAATCTAGGCCTCTTCTTAGGTCCTCCAATGAACTTGAGGGCACAGTAATCCCTCTTATTTCTCGTCCCTATCTTTTCACTTGCCTCGCGCTCGAGCGCTTTACATCCTTGGCAATTTTTTCCTTCCCAACAAGGGCAGCTGTCTCTGCTCTTCCATGCTTGAGCTATCAAGACCCGCAACTCATCTCGAGGCTATTCTCGAACGCATTACAAAGTTGCTCATACTCGCCATGCGACTATGCCGCGAGCATACCGACTCACCAGAAACTCGCCTCATACTTTGCCACTGCACCTATTCCCCGGACCAGCCTCAAAGTTCCTTCCTCCGGGTATCCACATAACTCGCCCCAACATATTTTCCTTGAAAGGCCGCCTTAAAGAAGTCCTATGTCAAGCTGGTCCGACTTGTGTACCTTCCCTCACAAATGAGCCACCATTGGTATGCCTCGTCTCGCAAAGAAAGACATCGCTTCCCTTTAATTTCTATTCCACAAGCATACCAAGGTCATCCATTATCCGCTCGGGCCTCTAACCAATATTCTAAAACATTTGGGGCTACACCGTAAACGCCTCAAGATCTCCGCTCCATTAGACCGAGTCGCCTCAAAATTGACCCTCAACCCATTGACCTCAAAGATTTGCTCCAAAGAACCCTTTCGAGAAATCGTAACATTGCTTGGGATAGAGCATCATCCCCAACCGCTCTACCTTGAGATCATGTCTTAGTTATTGGTGAGGCCGGTGCCTCCCAGTAGGCATATGGCCCGATGTTGAAGACCCACTTAGCACCTCCTCGGCCTCACCCACCCACGTGTACCCCTTCCACGACCTATTGTGCTCATATCAATATAGCGTATTTATCCTGCTTTTAAGAGTTTTATGTATCGATTATAATTCCAATAATTAATAACGGTATTTTATAATAAAATAAAGAATTAGGGTTGTTTTCACAGATCGAGACCTCACTAACGCTTTGAGCCTTCTATAGTCTCGCTTTACTCTAACTAAAGAGTTTTAGTACAATACTACTATCTATAATAGTTTCTCAAGATAACCTTTCAAAGATATAACAAAAACAAGTGTGTTAGAGAACTTACAAATTTGGCGCCGAGACTTGCAGTACTGCGCTTTCGAGAATAACCTTTTACTTTTCTTTCTAAAACCAAAATTTAGAAAATTTTAGAAGAACCCATTCCACAAATTAGTTTTGCAACCTGGCTCGATACGCAAGAAATGTAACACCCCAAACTCGCCTCTAGACGTTACGGCCGGGATCTCGACGTGTCACATCGAAGTGTCGTTAAAAACCCCGACTTGTCGATAAAAGTTCGTTACTAAATTTTTGAATCCCTTTAAAAATGTTGTCATGGAAAACGTTAGTGTTGTAAAATCAAATCATGTTGTCCAATTTTAGGTCATATCAATTGTTATAAATTTATTAACTGAATAAAATCATGAGCCTTTTTCTAGTCGTAAACTTTAAGATTTGAAAATCGTGGTTTTTTTCTTTGAAAATAGTTATTATTTTGCAAACCCGTGTTTCCTAATCTAACAAAAGTTAACGCGGAAAATTTAAAACCAAATAAAAGTTAAAAACCTCAAATGGCCTTATTACATTTTTATTAACCCAATATAAAAATAAAATAACTAAGTCTAAGTTTAAATAATAACGAACGTGGCTACCCCTCCGAGTCCCTCGCAGCCTTCAAATCATCTATGGTCGGGATTACTCGCATGCTTAAGAAAAGGGTGAGTTACGAGAACTCGTGTGTAATCCCCAATCATGTAGTAAATACCGGGCCCGAGCCCTATTCAATATCGGTCGATCGGGCTTTAGCCCTATACAGTAGCAGTGTAGGCCTAAGCCCAAAATAATATCAGTGCAAAACTAGGATGCAACCCAACCTAGTCCAAACAATACACCACCCGTACTAACCAACACACCATGTGGGGACTAAGTTGACCCACCCACCAAACACACCAATATCACAAAGATAGCTACTAAAAGTAACATGACAGAAAGTCGCTTAGCACAAAACGTGGCCCAGCCACTAAAATTAGAATACGTGGCGAAGCCACTAAAATAGTAAAAACGTGGCAGAGCCACTAGTATATTACTTCCTCAAAATCTGAACCCCAACCCCAATGTAGTATTTCGTGTCATAATTAATACGTGTATGCAAAGGTGTCATAATTATAACCACATATAAATATCATACACACATCACTTAAACTACCACTAGGTATAATGATCATTACGCCGCTTAGGGGTAAAATGGTAATTTGACCCCTCAGGGGTATTTTGATAATCCTACCCTACGGGGGTATTTCAGTAATTCTACCCTTCAAGGGTATTTTGCTAATTTTACCCGTCGAGGGTATTTCTCGCAATTTTACCCTTCAAGGGTATTTCGATAATTTTACCTTTGAGGGTATTTCGATAATTTTACAACCTTTCCAAAGGCCTATTGTCGCCTCAAATGACTCGAATAACTTATAGGGCCAAAATAGTGTATATGTGTAATAAATTCTGTTTATACCCTAGTCTAATAAAGGGTTTCAGGACCACGAATCCGAGTCCAATAATATTTTAATAGTATTTTTGTGTCTCTAATAAGTGATCATGCGTAAGCAAAGTTTCGTAAGTTAATTTGTCCGTTCTGTGTGTTTAATTTGAGCAAAGGACTCGATTTGCATTAAATGTGGAAGTTGTATGTTATTTGTTAAAATACCAATGTGTTGTGGCTTTGTAAAGGTGGAGGCCTTGTATGGCAATTAAGCCATTATTGAGAGAGTGGATGGTAGAATGTCATAATAACCTTGGTATTAATTTGTCTTATTTGTTTAATGGATGGGCAATCTAGTAATTGAATTATTAGCATAAATTGGTAAAGAAAACAATTGAAAGATGATAGTTATCATCTTATTTGAACCAAAAATAGCTAGGAAAATAAAGGATTAAGCTAAGCTAGGTTTCAAAGACTATTGTGGTCAAATTCAAGGTATGATTTTAGTTCGGTTTTTGATAATTTCTATGTTTTTGCAATCGTTGTTTAGTCTACTATCAAGCCCATGTCTCAAATTTGTGTATTGATGTTGTTCATGAGAAATGCCATTGATGTTATCTTGAACTTTGTGATGATTTATGGTATTAAATGAAAGATTTGAGCTAGATGAACATACTTTGTTCTTGAATTTTTGATGAATTTAGCTAAATAGGGCTAAATTGAGAAAATGGTAACTTGAAGGACTAAATTGAAAATTTGATGGAAAATATGGGCTTGTATGATATGTATGAATATTCGACTAAGCATGTGTATGTAATGATTTTGTGAAATTGATGTTTTGAGAAAATGGACTAAATCGATAAATCATGCAAATGTGAGGGTTAATTTGCAAATAGCCCTAAATGTGTGTCATTGGACTAAATTGGATGAGTTAGTGAATAAAAGGATTAATTTCGAATATGTTTAGATGATGAACCGAGGAAAATAGACTTAGACCGGAAGGAAGGCGAAAGTAATCGAGTAGCCGCTTTCGCTTTCAAGAAATCGAATCCGAGGTAAGTCATATTGCAAATAAATGTAATTGTATTGAGTTGAGCATATTCATATGCCTATTGCCGATATTAAATGCTTATGTGTTGTAATGCAAATGATTTCTAAGATAAGATCAACTTAGCGACAATGTCCGGAAAGTCCCGTGACTAACCTAGGAATACATAGGTACCGCTCATTACTTTTATCATGTAAGACCACGCCCGGGACATCGCATTGATTTGAGATTTCGTGTAAGACCATGTCCGGGACGCTGGCATCGATATGATCTCTTCGGTAAGACCACGCCTCCGGGACGTTGGCATCGATATTATCTTTACGTGTAAGACCATGTCTGGGACATTGGCATCATTTTGATTCGTGTAAGACCCTGTCTGAGACAGTGGCATCGATATTTGAATGCATGTAAGAACTCGTCTGGGATGTTGGCATTGTACTATTATTCCAAGTTTTCTGAGTATCCTATTAGTTCCTAACGGTTCAACGGGCAAGTCTGTGATATGAATGGCTAAGTGAATTGTAAATCCGTTTCAGGTACGTTGATTTATACATTAAGTGTGTATATAAGGTAAGTACCTATGTGATCATACTATGATGATTATGTATATTGGAATAACAATATGATATGTGAGAGTAAGCATGAATGAGCTATGTTTATATAAGACTTTGAATTGATTAATGTGATAAATATGGTCAAGTATATGGACCAAAGTATATATGTGATAGTTGCTAAGTTTGTTTGTATTTATGACTTACTAAGCTTTTGGAAAGCTTACTCAGTGTGTGTGTGTTTTCTTTGTTTTATAGGTCGTTAAAGCCACTCAAGGCTCGAGACCACAAGGATCATCATCACACTACTAAACTCATTTTTGGTACACTTTGGATATGTATATAGCTTGATATGGCATGTATAGGCTAGTATTTGATATGAGTTTGTTATATGAACTTAGCCATGTGATTTGGCTAGCTATGGGTGAGAATTTGCTTGAATGTATGTGATATATGAAGTATGTTTTTTTGGCATGGTTAATTGATGCATGAAATGGTCAAGTTTTGATTAAGCAAAGGAATGAATTATGCTTGTGATGAGATGAGTTTTAGCCTTGTAATTTGGATGGTTATTTTAGTATGATTTTAGTTGTCAAATAGGCATGAGATGTCTTTATGACTTTACTAGTAGGTATGACACATTGGGTGACATTTTGGCCTTACAAATGACCTATAATGTCACACTTGCCAGGCACACGCATCTGGCGTGCCTAGTGACCGTGGGGCTAAGTCAAGAGCTAGCATAATAGCACACGCCAAGACAGACGGGGCGTGTCTAGTAGCCGTGGAGAAAGTCGCTTTAGGGCCTAAGAGTACACTACCTAGCACACGCGGTGCCGGGTGGCCCGGGTGTAAAGTCGATTCGACCACTCGCTAAGGCACACAAAGTGCTTGGTGGCCGTGGATGTGAAGTCGATTCGACCACGCAGCGCACATGGGCGTGCTTGGTGGCTATGGATGTGAGGTCGATTCGACCATGGGAGGACACACGGGGTGTCCAAAGAGCCGTGGGAGGCACACTGGCTTGCTTTTACATGGGCGTGTAACCCCTAAACTTAGAAAAGTTTTAAATTTTTGTGAAATTTTGTATGTATTTCGCTTTTAGTCCCGACTGGTTTATAAGCATGTTTTAGGTCTCGTAGACCGTATTAAGGGACATTATGATTTGAGATTGATGGATGAATGTATGAACTTCTAAAAATGTTTCCGATCCGCCTTGCAGACGCTTTAACCCTAATCCAAATGACTGATACGGTTAGGGGTGTTACATTTGGTTGGTATCGTGAGCTACGATTTAGCCGATTCTCTGACTAACGTGAGCGCGGTCGTGAGTCTAGCTATACATGCCATATTTCAATTGTGATAGTGTGATGAATCCCGACGATAAATGTGATTTTGTATAGTAATGGATCCCAAAGAGCCGTAGCTGATGACGAGAGTAATGCGCGCTTCTCGCAAGCAAGAGGCAAATACCGATCCGAGACCGACTACTAGCAGCCAAGGGTAATAAGCTAAACAAGCTTTCTTCTAGATGATGAGTGAATGGTTCATTCAATTCAGAAGAATAACTCCGATCGTTTCACAACCTCGCTTCTGCTAATCCCCCTCAAACCTCAGCCAGCCTCCGTGATGGGTATAAATATGTTGAACAAGGCTCCGCTGATAAAATCTGTAAGTATGGGGCTTGAAGAGTTTTGGGCTACTAATGATGATGATGCCGAGAAGGTAGAGTTTTGGTTAGAAAACACGATCCGGTATTCGATGAGATGTCTTTGACTCTGAAAGAATGCATAAAATGTGTTGAATCTTTGCTTTAGATGCGGCTTATCGCAGTGGAAACTCGATATCTATTATTCGAAAGAAAGGGTGATATGGGATTTCTTTCGGATCGAGTTCAAAAGAAATATATCAATGAGAGATTCGTTGATCGTAAACGAAAGGAATTTCTCGAATTGAAACAAGGCCAGTATGATCGTGATTTTAATATGAACGAGTTTGTCGACTTAGTCAATATGCTCGTGAGTGTGTATCATCCAAGCAATAATGTGCAAAAGGTTTGAAGATGGGCTTAATGAAGACATCCGCTTACTAGTCGATTTTAGAGATAAAAGATTTTGTTGTACTCATTGATTGAGCGCATAAAGTCAAGCACTCGTGAAAGACAAAAAGAAAGCTGAGTCAGAAGCCCGAGAAGTGAGAAAGAGATTTCAGAGTAGATCATTTCAGTCTGCTTCAAAGAGAATTAGAGATGATCAAAGCCGTTCGAGAGTTAATTTGGGATATTCAAATAGAAATCGAGATAGATCACAAATGAGCTTCAAAGCTCCAGAAACTTCAGTGGCAAGTGTTGGAAATGTACGATCCGAGAAACCAGAATGTAAGTATTGCGGGAAAAGACATCCGGGAAGTTGTAGAATGAATGACAGAGCCTGTTTCAGATGCAGATCACTTGATCATTTTATCCGTGATTGTCCTGAATCTGTCGAGCCAGAGACTGTTCAGAATCTGAGATCTGATAATGCACCTGTGAGAGGTAGACTTTCGAATAATTTAAGAAATTTTAGTGGTAGTCAGAGAACTACGAGAGAGACTGTTGAGAGATCCGAAGCTAGAGCGCCTGCCCGAGCGTATGCTATTAGAGCTCGTGAGGAAGCTTCTTCACCAGATGTTATAATGGGTACTTTTACACTTTATGATACTTCTGTGATTGCATTGATAGACCCTGGTTCTACGCATTTGTATATATGCATGAATTTAGTGTTCGAGTGAAGACTTTGCTCACAGAGTCTCATCGAGTTTGTTATAAAACTATCGAACCCTTAGGTAAAAGTGTCCTGCTGACAAAGTATGCAAGAACTGTCCATTGATGTTTTGAGATATTTGTTTCTCGCGATTTGATGCTTTTGTCATTTGATGAGTTTGATATCATTCTGGGTATGGACTGGTTGTTTTCACATGATGCTATTATAAACTGTAAAAGAAAGACTATTGAATTGAGATGTCCGAATGATGAAATTGTACGGATTGAATCTAATGATTTGAATGGTTTGCCTGCTATGATATCTGTTTTGAAAGCTCAAAGTTATGTGAAAAAGGGTTATGAGGCATATTTTACTTATGTGATTGATTCGAAAGTGTCTGATAAGATAGTCGAATCAGTGCCTATTGTCTGTGAGTTTTCTGATGTATTCCCTGAAAAGTTACCGGGTTTGCCTCCATTTTTTGAAATTGAGTTTGGTATTGAGTTGTTACCTGGTACTACACCTATATTGATAGCTCCGTATAGAATGGCACCAACAGAGTTGAAAGAGTTAAAGTCACAGCTTGCAAGAATTGACCGATAGAGGGTTTGCTAGACTGAGTTTCTCGCATTGGGGTGCTCTGCTCTATTTGTGAAAAGAAAGATGGCACGATGAGAATGTGCATTGATTATCGTAAGTTGAATAAAGCGACCATAAAGAACAAATATCCGCTGCCTCAGATTGATGATTTATTCGATCAATTAAAAGGAGCTATCGTATTTTCCAAGATTGATCTCGAGATCGGGATACTATCGCTGAGAGTGAAAGATTCGCATGTACTCAAAATCGCCGTAACAAGGTACGGGCATTATGAGTTTCTAGTTATGCCATTTGGATTAACCAATGCTCCCGCTATTTTTATAGATTTGATGAATAGAATCTTCGCATCGTATCTAGATCGATTTGTTGTTGTATTCATTGATGACATTTTGATTTATTCATGTGATGAGATCGAACATGCCGAGCATCCGAGAATTGTATTGCAAACTTTGAGAGAAAATCAATTGTATGCAAAATTCAAAAAATGTGAATTCTAGTTACATGAGGTTAGTTTTCTAGGGCATATTGTGTCGCCTTTGGGATTCGAGTTGATCCAAGCAAGATTTCGCTATTCTGGATTGGAAACCTCCGAGAAACGTATCTGAAGTCTGTAGCTTTCTGGGCCTAGCTGGTTATTACAGTCGATTTGTGAAAGGATTTACAGTGATAGCTAGTCCGTTGACTAGATTGCGCCGTAAAGATGTTAGATTTGAATGGTCGAACAAATGCCGTAAAAGTTTTGATCGCTTGAAAACTCATTAATCAAGCTCCAGCTTTGGTACAAATTTAATCGTAAAGAATTTGTTATATACAATGATGCTTCGTTAAACGGTCTGGGATGTGTTTTGATGCAGAAAGGCAAAGTTGTAGCTTATGCTTCGAGGCAATTAAAGCCTCATGAAAAGAACTATCCGACGCACGACCTTGAGTTAGTCTGCGATTGTGTTTGCACTTAAGATCTGGCGCCATTATTTGTATGGTGAGAAATGTCACGTATTTTCGGATCATAAAAGTTTGTAATATCTGATGACTCCAAAATATTTGAACCTGCATCAAAGAAGATGGTTAGAGCTGTTAAAAGATTATGAACTTGTGATAGATTATCATCCGGGTAAAGCAAACGTTGTTGCTGATGCATTGAGTAGAAAATCATTATTTGCAATCAGGTGCTTTGAATGCTCGGGCTTAGATTTGTCCGATGATAGCTCTGTGATAGCCGAATTAAAAGCGAAACCATTGTTTATGCAAAGAAATATGTGATGCTCGTAAATCTGATAATGAGTTATTAGCGGCGAGCGAGATCGCAGTGATTCAAATTATGAATCAAATTTCGAGTTGTTGATGATTGCTTGAGATTCTCGAGATCGCACTCGTGTTCCAAGAAATCCGAGTTGATTCAGTTGATTTTGAATGAAGCACATAATAGTCATCTATTTGTTCATCTGGGGAGTACTAAAATGTACCATGATTTGAGATGACACTATTGGTGGTCCGGTATGAAGCGTGATATTTCTGACTTTGTTTCAAAAAGTTTAATTTGTCAGCAAGTCAAAGCTGAACATCAAGTTCCGTCTGGGTTACTACAACCAATTCTGATTCATGAGTGGAAATGGGATAGAGTGACAATGGATTTTGTTTCTGGTTTACCTCAGACTCCGAAAAAGAAAGATACGATATGGGCCGTAGTTGATCAATTGACGAAGTCTGCCCATTTTATTCTGGTAAGATCTGACTATTCACTTGATAAATTAGCCGAGCTTTATATTTCCGAGATTGTTAGATTACACGGGGTGCCACTATCTATTGTGTCAGATAGAGACCCGAGGTTTACATCGAGGTTCTGGAAGAAATTTCAAGAAGCTTTAGACACGAAACTGCATTTTAGTACAGCTTTTCATCCGCAAACATATGGCCAATCCGAGCAGATTATTCAGATTCTTGAAGATATGTTAAGATGCTGTACACTTGAGTTTAATGGATCGTGGGAACAGTATTTGCCATGATTGAATTTGCATACAATAATAGTTTTCAGTCGAGCATCAAAATGGCACTATATGAAGCTTTGTACGGACGTAAATGTCGTACACCTCTGTATTGGACTGAGCTCAGTGAAAGTAAGCTACATGGGGTCGATTTGGTAAAAAACTCAGAATAGAAAGTGAAATTGATCCGAGATTGTTTGAAAGTAGCATCTGATCGTCAGAAGTCTTATGCGGACTTAAAACGAAAAGATATAGAATTTAAGATCGGCGACAAAGTGTTTCTGAAAGTGTCACCATGGAAGAAAGTACTTCGTTTCAGACGTAAAGGCAAGTTGAGTCCGAGATTTATCGGGCCGTATGAAATCATTGAGCGAGTTGGACCTGTTGCATATCGATTGTTGTTACCTTCCGAGCTAGAAAAGATACATAATGTATTTCATGTCTCAATGCTCCATAGATATCGATCCGATCCGTCACATGTGATTGCCCCATCTGAAATTGAAATCTGATATGATATGTCATACGAAGAAGAACCGATCCGTATCTTAGCTCGTGAAGTAAAAGAGTTGAGAAATAAGAAAATTCCTTTAGTAAAAGTATTATGGAATCGTCATGGAATAGAAGAGGCTACGTGGGAGCCAAAAGATTCCATGAAACATCAATATCCGACTTTGTTTAATGGTAAGATTTTCGGGGACAAAAATCCCTAAGGGGGAGAATTGTAACAGTCTGGTTTATACCCTAGTCAGAACAGTGGTTTCGGGACCACGAATCCGAGTCTGAATAATATTTTAATAGTATTTTCTGTGTCTCTGATAAGTGATCATGCGTGTGCTAAAGTTTCGTAAGTTAATTTGTCCGTCTGTGTGTTTAATTTGAGCAAAGGATTGATTTGCATTAAATGTGGAAGTTGTATGTTATTTGTTAAAATACCATTGTGTTGTGGCTTTGTAAAGGTGGAGGCCTTGTATGGCAATTAAGCCAATATTGAGATAGTGGATGGTAGAATGTCATAATAACCTTGTATTAATTTGTCTTATTTGTTTAATGCATGGGCAATCTAGTAATTGAATTATTAGCATAAATTGGTAAAAGAAACAATTGAAAGATGATAGTTATCATCTTATTTGAACCAAAAATAGCTAGGAAAATAAAGGATTAAGCCAAGCTAGGTTTTGGCACTATTGTGGTCAAATTAAAGTTATGATTTTAGTCGATTTTCGATAATTTCTACGTTTTTGCAATCGTTGCTTAGTCTACTATCAAGCCCATGCCTCAATTTTGTGTATTGATGTTGTTCATGAGAAATGCCATTGATGTTATCTTGAGCTTTGTGATGATTTATGGTATTAAATGAAAGATTTGAGCTAGATGAACATACTTTGTTCTTGAATTTTTGATGAATTTAGCTAAATAGGGCTAAATTGAGAAAATGGTAACTTGAAGGACTAAATTGCAAATTTGATGGAAAATATGGGCTTGTATGATATGTATGAATATTCGGCTGAGCATGTGTATGTAATGATTTTGTGAAATTGATGTTTTGAGAAAAATGGACTAAATTGATAAATTGTGCAAATGTGAGGGTTAATTTGCAAATAGCCCTAAATGTGTGTCCTTGGAATAAATTGGATGAGTTAGTGAATAAAAGGATTAACTCTGAATATGTTTAGATCAAGAACCGAGGAAAACAGACTTAGACCGAGGGAAGGCGAAAGTAATCGAGTAGCCGTTTCCGTTTCAGTAAATCGAATCCGAGGTAAGTCATATTGCAAATAAATGTAATTGTATTGAGTTGAGCATATTCATATGCCTATTGTCGATATTAAATGCTTATGTGTTGTAATACAAATGATTTTTGAGATAAGAGCTACTTAGCGACAATGTCCGAAAAGTCCCGTACGAACCTAGGAATACATAGGTACCTGTTCGATTTATCATGTAAGACCACGTCTGGGACGTCGGCATTGATTTGAGATTTCATGTAAGACCACGTCTGGGATGTTTGCATCGATATGATCTCTTCGTGTAAGACCACGTCTGGGACGTTGGCATCGATATTATCTGTACGAATAAGACCACGTTTGGGACATTGGCATCGATATTATCTTTACGTGTAAGACCATGTCTGGGACATCGGCATCGTTTTGATTCGTGTAAGACCCTGTCTGGGACAGTGGCATCGACATTTGAATGCATGAAAGACCTCATCTGGGACGTTGGCATTGTACTATTATTCCGAGCTTTTTGAGTATCCTATTAGTTCCTAACGGTTCAACGGGCAAGTCTGTGATATGAATGGCTAAGTGAATTGTAAATCCGTTTCAGGTACGTTGATTTATACACTAAGTGTGTATATAAGGTAAGTATCTATGTGATCATACTATGATGATTATGTATATTGGAATAACAATATGATATGTGAGAGTAAGCATGAATGAGCTATGTTTATATAAGACTTTGAATTGATTAATGTGATAAATATGGTCAAGTACATGGACCAAAGTATATATGTGATAGTTGCTAAGTTTGTTTGTATTTATGACTTACTAAGCTTTTGGAAAGCTTACTCTGTGTGTGTGTTTTCTCTGTTTTATAGGTCGTTAAAGCTACTGAAGGCTCGGAACTGTCAAGGATCGTCATCACACTATTAAACTCATTTTTGGTACACTTTGGATATGTATATAGCTTGATATGGCATGTATAGGCTAGTATTTGATATGAGTTTGTTATATGAACTTAGCCATACGATTTGGCTAGCTATGGGTTGAGAATTTGCTTGAATGTATGTGATTTATGAAGTATGTTTTTTTGGCATGGTTTGTTGATGCATGAAATGGTCAAGTTTTGATTAAGCAAAGGAATGAATTATGCTTGTGATGAGATGAGTTTTAGCTTTGTAATTTGGATGGTTATTTTAGTATGATTTTGGTTGTCAAATAGGCATGAGATGTCTTGATGATTTTACTAGTAGGTATGACCCATTGGGTGACATTTTGGCCTTGCAAATGACCTATAATGTCACACGATTGTGGCACACGGGCGTGCCTAGTGACCGTGGGGCTAAGTCAGTAGCTAGCCTAATAGCACACGGCCAAGACACACGGGCATGTCTAGTAGCCGTATGAGAAAGTTAGTATAGGGCCTAAGAGTACACGGCCTTAGCACACGGGTGCTGGTTGGCCGTGGGTGTAATGTCAGATTCGACCACGGCTAAGGCACACGGGCGTGCTTGGTGGCCGTGGATGTGAAGTCAGATTCGACCACGGCTAAGGCACACGGGCGTGCTTAGTGGCTTTGGATGTGAAGTTAGACTCGACCACGGCCAAGGCACAAGGGCGTGCTTGGTGGCCGTGGATGTGAGGTCAAATTCGACCACGGAGAGGACACACGAGGGTGTCCAGCAGCCGTGGGAGGCACACGGCTTGCTTACACGGGCATGTAACCCCTGAAACTTAGAAAAGTTTTAAATTTCCGTGAAATTTCGTATGTGTTCCGTTTTAGTCCCGACCCGATTTATAAGCATGTTTTAGGTCTCGTAGACCGTATTAAGGGACATTATGATTTGAGATTGATGGATGAATATATGAACTTCTTAAAATGTTTTCGATCTGTCCGGTAACGCCTTTAACCCTAATCTGGCGACGGATACGGGTTAGGGGTGTTACAGTGTAATTGGGCCCAACGCCCACTATTCGGCCCAAGTGGGCCCACACACTCGTGTGGCCCATTCAGCGCAATTCCAGTCACGGCTATGTGGACTTTGCAGCCCAATCCATTATTTTTCACCATCGTGAATTTTACCCAGGTGGGGCCCATGGGCCCATCTCAGCCCAACGAGGCCCATTACGGCCTAATCCCATGAGAACGCTCGTGCCGACCTCTACGGTCTATCGCTAATGATTGTGGCTCAATTTGTCCCTACGAGCATTCGCACGCTCGTGAACCCTCAGGTGCCGATGTCTCGACTTTTCGGCTTTAGCCGATTCACAATTACGCAGGGGTGTGAATACGCACCTTCATCCATCGATTTTACAGAAACAGTATTGGGTGTACGATTACACACCTGTTTGCGAAACTAGTTAAGATCCACGCTCTCCGAATCCTACAATCCACCAACACATCGTATCAGATTACACCAAACAGGTTAACGTATACACTTAATCCACCACCGTTATTAACTTAAACCATAATCACTCACCTTGTTAGGACTAACAGATATTAGCGTCTCCCTGCTGATCAAGGATGATTTTCCCCTCCTAACAAGATTTGGCATAATGGAAATTTTTAGAAACAACCCGACATTCGGCCCCCAGAGAAAAAGAAGGGAAAACCGAAGTTTGATCATAAAGGCATAAAAATTCTAACTAATAAGGAAATAATAAAGTGATTACAGTATTCCTTCCTTACCAATAACAATTAACCACGTATTTCGGTAGTTGTCTGACAAGTAGATTCGGCTCGAACTAAGAAGGGAACAACGAAGTTTGAAAACAAAAAAAATATGGAAGTAGAAGAGGGTCAGCTATAGCAGAAGACGATTAGAGAAGAGATGAGGGAAAGACTTCAAAAGAATGATCAGAACTAGGCATTTGATGTTTATGTTTCGGCAAAAAAGTGGGCAGCAATTGAGAATAAAGGATGAAAAGAAAAAGACCCGAATGGTAAGAATGATGCACGAAACGTCACCAAAAGAAACAAACTCGAAATGGAAAAGAGAAGAAAACCCAAAAATACCAGAGAAAATTCAACACCTCTTTACTCTCACAAAGCCGAAAATGCACCAAAGTGAAAGCCTATAGCCAAATTTCCTTTACTCATGCCCCCCATTCGGCCAAGACTCCTCCCCACACCCAATTCCTTAGAAATCTCCACAGATTCCTCCTTGAAACACTCCTAGCCTCCCATTCGAACTTGTTGACCAAGTCTCCAACCTCCTCTGCAGAGTTTGATTCAAACTCTACCTCTCGCACTACCAAATTGGTCGCTGTAAATCAGAGTATTAAAATTTATAAAAGAATGATCGAACCTGGAAACTAACTCTGACAACGATTGAGGCAAGTGCACCTATCGAACAGTAGTATAGTTTAGGCAAGACCGGATTATCGAACCCAAAGGAACTAAAAGTACTAATACTAACTTTCTTTTTATTATTTAGCCTAAAATAAGTGAAGTTGTTTATTAATCTAAGTTAATTAACTACTAAACTAAAGACTCTAAGACAAAGAAGAATGAATTTGGAAAATAACTTGGGAAAAACTCAGTTGATTTAGAAGATACCCTAGGAAGAATCCACCTAGACTTCACTTGTTATCTAACCTTGAACCATATGATTTATTTACTTAGTTTGATCCGTAAGACTCCCTAACGTATATTAAACCCTCTCTCAAGGCGAATAATGTCTAACCCTAGGTTAATTAGTGGAACTCTCGTTCTCTTATAATAACCCCCTAGAATAGCAGTAAATCGATCTATGGATTCCCATATTAGGTTTCACCCTAATCCAGCAAAATCTCGTCACCCTATCTCTAGGCGTGCGATCAACTCCGCTTAATTATGTTGGATCTACTCTTAGGCAGGGTCTATTCCTCCTCCACCTAAGCACATTAAATTTGGATTAAGCTCACATAATTAAGAACAAACTAAGTATTTATCATATAATTCAAATAATCAAATAACAAGATTCATCATAGGTTTCATCCCCTTCGGGTATCCGAAGGGTTTAGTTCATAATGATAAAAGGGAAACATCTCAAGAGAAAAGATAAAACAAAACATAAGAAATCCCTAAAACCCCCTGAAGGAATTGAAGAGGAGATCCTCCGTCTTGAGTATAACTCGCTTCCTCGAGATGAATCAACCGGCTATCCTCGAGTGAATCCCCATAAATCCGCTTTCTCGGCCTAGCACGACGCCCCTAGACGATGGCTTTGGGCTCCCTCTCAGTCATACTTAGGGTGTATTTATAGGCTTTTGAAATACGTTTCTTTCTCCCTAAGTATCCTTTCCCGAATGAAATTTCTCTTCTCCACGGCAGAGGCACGACCATGGCATACGCCTGTGTAAATCATGGACAGGCCGTGTTCGGATTTCTTTAATGAGACACGGCCGTGTGAATCGGGGTTAGACCGTGTTCTAGATGATTGGCTTGGCACAACCGTGTGGGTCCAAGTCTAGGCCGTGTCAATTTCCTCATTGGTCCGTTTTGAGCCCGTTTCTCGTTCTTTTTATCATTGGGTGCTTTCCTAAGTATAAGACATGAAAAGAAAGGATTAAGAGCACCTTTTTTTACATAAATCAAAGGATAATTCATCCAAAAGCATACTAAATGTGGGCCTAGAATATGTTACTATTTCGATTTATCAAATACTCCCACACTTAAGCTTTTGCTTGTCCTCAAGCAAAATTCTCAACTTACAATTAAAACGAACTTCCTGTAATTTATAATTCCTATTGATAGTGTCTCATCATAATTCAGAGATAATTTATACATGGATAATTCAACTCAAAGCGTCCTAAAAATTCAAACAATATAAGTCATAGATTTTGTAGCTCAAAACATAGGCGCCTCCTTATCTAGATAATTACCTTTAATTTGAAATCGACAAAGGATTGACATCCTCACAAAAGATTCACTCAAATCAATCAAAGTGTTTAAGGTTCAGAATTTAGGCACTCAAAAGTCAAACATGAAGAGTTAATCCCATAGGCTTGCATGAAAATCAAATCTCCACCACTGAAATATGAGATGAAACACAAATCAAAAGGTCTTTGTTAGGGTTGTAACGGCTAGGGTTAAGGTGTGGAATAAGGTCAATTAGAGGGTTAGAATCGAGTTTGAATTGACAAATTACCTAACTAAGAACTAATGAACTAATAATAATTATTAAATCAATTGAAAACTAATAATACTAATAATACGAGCTTCTTTTTTCGATATTTGGATTTTAAATGTATAAGCTCGTTAAATCACATACTAATAATGAATATACTTTTTTTTTAAGAACAAACTAAATACATAATAAAGAATAAATTACTAAAATTCATAATTAGGCAACTAATCAGATCAAATCTCGATATAGGGGCAGTTAGAAAGAATGGTGATAACAATTACAAAGGGTTTTGGGTTAATATTAGTGGGTGAGTCAATAAATAGGGTTGTTAGGATTAAAAGGGGTTCACTAGGGGTTAATTTGTGAAGGTAGGCTTTTAATGGAGTTAGTGGGTTAAATCCTAGGTGCCTTTATCATTTCTGTGTATCAAATCAAAAATATGGTCTCGACATGTATAATCGATGCAAGTTCTAGAATAACAAATCAGTGTTGACATACTCATAATCAATAAAGTGAGCAAGAAAAAGAATTTATGCTCTATAAAGCTCAAAAACTCACAAAAATTATGGGTATTTTGATGTCAACCTCGTAAATTTCAAACTTCAAAGTAATATTTAAACTCGGTTCGACAACCTAGAAAATTTTTAATTTCTGAAAAATAGACTTATCATGCTTGATTCTCTAGTATTCTTAGAATTTAATTATCAATGCACAATTATCAATGACTTAATCTAAAACATATCAATAAAAATCATAAATCATCAGAAATTTCATCCTAATTAGTAATATGAGAAAATTACTTTTAAGACAAGGCATAATTCAGGGATTTGAGAATAATGCAAAAAGTTTGGTACCTAATTTTAGAAATTTGAGAATAATGAAAAAAGTTAGGCACCTTTTTAGGTTGTTCACCCCCCACACTTAAGATGTACATTGCCCTCAATGTACAAAGATAGATAATATCATTATAAAACCATAAGATATGGGAAGAAGTGAAACTCCCTGAATTTTTGGATGGCTCCTTGAGAGGAGATTGTGTCTTTGGTGGTGGTGATGGGTCGTCTGGATGACGAACCTGTGCTAGATGAAGAAATTGGGAGGCTCGTGGAGAATTAGCCAGGACATCTAGGGTAATATTAAAACTATACTAATAATGTAATTAAAGACAAGAAAGATAAAGAGAAGGAGACTAAGAAGGAAAATAAACAAAGTTTAAAAGATAAAGGGGCTTGAGAATCCTTATGGAAGATGGTTCGAGAGGTGGGTGTGACTTTGAAGGTGACGGAGTTGTTGGTGATGGTGGAAGTGGCGTGATTCCCAAGCAGCCTTAAGAACCTAAAAACAAGAAACTAAAACAAAATAAACTAAATTAAGTAGAAGAGAAGTAAAGATAAAGAAAATAAAGGAGAAGATAAAAATAAAAGAACAGATAATTGGTCTCAAAGACCCTTGGCTTGTTGTTTGGATGAAGCTGCCGGCATGAACTCAGGTGAATCGGTATCCTTTGAGAAGATTGGCCTTTTACGCTTCTTTGCCATTGATATGATTTTGTTGTAGCTCAAGAGTCTGAGGATTTATTACGAAAAGGAAAAACAAAAGGGAGAAAAGAAAGAAAGGAAAAAGAAGAAGAATAGGTAAGGAGAGAAAGGAGAGTGGCATGGTATTTAAATAGAATCTCAAGTCTAGCAATTTACCACGCCCGTGGGTTGAGGGTGTCTCGATTCACATGGCCGCATCGCACGGCCATGTTCCTAGGCGTGTTGGTTACCCCACGCTCGTGTCTAGCCTGTGTTTGACAAGTCAGTATGTTGGCACGGGTTTAAGGCATGGGCGTGTTCAGCCCGTGGTTGGAAAGTCAGTAGCTTCACACGATCATGGGGCACGGTCGTGCCCCTTTTCCGGTGCCCGTGGTGTAGTGGTTGGATCCGTGACGTCGAAAAGTGGTTGGAATTGATTCGCACGGCCTCTACTATGTCAGTACGGGGATTCTTATGGTTTACACGGCCACGGCCACGGCCGTGTATAAGGCCGTGTGTCCTGGAATTCTGCACCCCTTGTTAGTTTAAAGCTAGGTGTAAAGAAGAGAAGAAAAAGAAAAAAAAAATTAAAGCAAGATGAAAAAATAAATTGTGTTAGTGCTCGGGTTGCCTCCCGAGAAGCGCTCGTTTATAGTCTTAAGCTAGACTCCCCTCTTGTTTGCTTTTTCAGGGTGGTTTGAGGAGTTGGAAGTCCTTTCTCATGCTATCATTTGTGTCTTTGTGAAAAAATTTAAGTCGAGATGTGTTTATAGTAAAAGTACCAAAAATAGGATTACTTACCTCGACTGTTCCGTGTGGGAAAACACTGGTTACCCTAAAAGATATTTCTTTGTTTGTGCTAGGGTCCGGAGGAGATATTCGAGATCTGCTGATCTAACAGCACTGGTCCCCTATTTTGAAGTGGTTTGTTGTTCCTATTAGCTCTTTTGGGGCTCCATCGGTTTTATCTTGTGTGGTTCTGGTTCTTCGTCGTATATCCTAATTTCTCCTTGAAGTGTGTCTTCCACTGCCTAGATCATCGAACTAAATCCTCGATCTTCATGAGTTATTTCTTTGTTGGCATGGGGTTTAGGATCGGGTTCATTTGTATTTATTGGTGGTGCTATCTGAAAATAAGGGTTAACCGAATGGTTATCAGTAGAATTTACGTTCTCACCTTGATTACTCGATGTTCTAGCCGAGTCGAGAGCCTTGATGGTGACTGTCTCATTACCTAGACAAAGTATGAGTTCTCCTGCATCAACATCAATTTTAGTCCTGGCGATCGCTAAAAAGGGTCTTCCTAAAATTAGGGGATCGAATTATCCTCATCCATGTCTAAGACAACAAAATCTCACTGGGAAAACGAATCACAATTTTTACAAGAACATATTCGATAATACCCTAGGAATTCTAACGATTTTATCTGCTAATTGAATGCTCATCCTAGTTTGTTTGGGTTTCCCTAGACCTAATTGTTTAAACAATTTATAAGGCATGACATTTATGCTTGCCCTCTAAATCACTAACGATTATCAATAGTTAGTCTACCAATTAAACATGGAATTGTAAAACTCCTGGATCTTTTAGTTTTTGTGGTAGTCTATTTTGGAGAATTGCTTTGAGCACTTTGCGTTAAGTTCCACATGTGACGACTCATCTAACTTCTGTTTGTTTGTCAGAAGCTCTTTTAAAAATTTCCTAGAATCTGGCATCTGCAAAAGAGCTTCAAGTAATGGTAAGTTAATATGTAATTTCTTTAAAAGTTTATGAAACTTATCGAACTATTCTTCTGTGTCGTCTCTTCTTAATGCCTCAGGGTAAGGTACGCGAGGTTGGTACTCCTTGATTACCGGTTTTGGCTTGTCTTGTGTTACCTCAAATTTACCTTTTTCTACCTCATTTTCTTGTGTTGGACTAGGTTCGTCTACTTTTTCACTTTCTTGAGCTATTATGGCTTGGATTTGCTCCTTTGGATTAATTTCAGTATTACTTAGTAGACGCCCTTGCGGTCGTTCAGATAATAGCTTTGCAATTTCTTCGACTGACTGGGTAATTTCCCCGATTGCCTTTGTAAGTCCTCCGACTTGGTTCTCGATCGTTTTGATCGATGTTTGTTGGGTTTCAAGTGTTGCTTCAATTTTTCGAAAACGGGCTTCTGTGGATGCTATGAATTTGTTCAACGTTTCTTCAAGATTCGGCTTCTTTTCCTGTGGATAGGGCTGATTTTGGAAATTTTGAGGAGGTTGTTTTCTTTGATTTCCTTGATTTCCTTGTCCTCCCCACAAAAAATTTGGGTGGTTCCTCCAACCTGGATTATAATTATTACTATATGGGTTATTATTAGATCTAAAAGTGTTACCTATATAGTTCATCTGTTCGCTCTCTGTGCCCGGTTGGTAGGGTGGGTACTCAGGATTCGCCATAGTTCCACTTGTGTCGCACTGCATGACTGGATGTACCTGTGAAGAACACAAACTATCAATCTTCTTATTCATCAACTCTACCTACGATTTGATAGCATGGTTATTGTGTCGAGGTTGTAAACTCCTACTGCTTTTTGTTGGCCTTGTTCTTGTAACTTGCCACCGATAGTTATTCAAATGACATCTCTTCAATAAACTCGTAGGGTCGCCTCGGGAGTTCTATTATTCAGGGTTCCACCGGCGTCGAATCGATTAGTTGCCTCACCGAGGGTTTACACCAAGTTATAGAAAGTCCGGACTTGGAGCCACAAAGGTAAACCATGGTATGGACACCTTCTCAAGAGATCCTTATATCTCTCCCATGCATCGTATAATGTCTCTAAATCCATCTGCACAAAAGAAGAGATATCATTACGTAATTTGGCCGCTTTGGCTAGGTGGGAAATATTTTAATAAAAAATTTCGGTCATTTGTTCCCATGTAGTGATTGACCGTGATAACGAGTTTAACCACTCGCTTTAGCTTTATTCTTTAATTAAAAGGAATAACTGAAGTCATATGGCATCATCGTAAATGCCATTTATTTTGAAGGTATCACGCTGAACTCTAAAAATTAGCTATATGAGCGTTTGGATCTTCGTCCCGTAAACCATCAAATTGAAGAAATCTGTTGAATCATTTGTATAGTGTTAGGCTTTAATTCAAAATTATTAGCAGCCTATAGCAGCCCTAAACAATACTAGATTCGGCTCTGTTAAATGAGGTTTAGCATAATCAAACATAGTACGAGGAGCATTATTTTCTGCCACATCTTGTGGTGGAAGATTATTTTCGTCCATCCCTTCAGTAGGATTGGATATGCCTTCTCGCTCTCCTTGGTAATTTAGGGCTCGCCTAATTTCTCTGCGATTTCTTCGAGTGGTAGCTTCAATGTCACTGTCGTATTCTAAAGGTCCTCTCGGGTTCCTTCTAGTCATAAACTAGAGGTACCTACTAGGAAAAAAAAGAAAGAAAATTTAGCAAATTCTAAATTAAAACTAAAAATAAAAATAAATTGCGAAAAATAAAAATAATGGCTAAAGTAATAAAAATAGAGTTTTCTTAATATTTTAGTTCCCCAGCAACGGCGCCAAAAACTTGATCGCTGTAAATCAGAGTTTTAAAATTTATAAAATAATGATCAAACCTGGAAACTAACTCTGACAACGATTGAGGCAAGTGCACCTATCGAACAGTAGTATAGCTTAGGCAAGACCGGATTATCGAACCCAAAGGAACTAAAAGTACTAATACTAACTTTCTTTTTATTATTTAGCCTAAAATAAGTGAAGTTGTTTATTAATCTAAATTAATTAACTACTAAACTAAAGACTCTAAGACAAAGAAGAATGAATTTGGAAAATAACTTGGGAAAAACTCAGTTGATTTAGAAGATACCCTAGGAAGAATCCACCTAGACTTCACTTGTTATCTAACCTTGAACCATATGATTTATTTACTTAGTTTGATCCGTAAGACTCCCTAACGTATATTAAACCCTCTTCCGAGGTGAATAACGTCTAACCCTAGGTTAATTAGTGGAACTCTCGTTCTCTTATAATAACCCCCTAGAATAGCAGTAAATCGATCTATGGATTCCCATATTAGGTTTCACCCTAATCCGGCAAAATCTCGTCACCTTATCTCTAGGCGTGCGATCAACTCCGCTTAATTATGTTGGATCTACTCTTAGGCAGGGTCTATTCCTCCTCCACCTAAGCACATTAAATTTGGATTAAGCTCACATAATTAATAACAAACTAATTGTTTATCATATAATTCAAATAATCAAATAACAAGATTCATCATAGGTTTCATCCCCTTCGGGTACCCGAAGGGTTTAGTTCATAACGATAAAGGGAAACATCTCAAGAGAAAAGATAAAACAAAACATAAGAAATCCCTAAAACCCCCTGAAGGAATTGAAGAGGAGATCCTCCGTCTTGAGTATAACTCGCTTCCTCGAGATGAATCAACTGGCTATCCCCGAGTGAATCCCCACAACCGCTTTCTACTGGCCTAGCACGACGCCCCTAGACGATGGCTTTGGGCTCCCCCTCTCGCCATACTTAGGGTGTATTAATAGGCTTTTGAAATACGTTTCTTTCTCCCTAAGTATCCTTTCCCGAATGAAATTGCTCTTCTCCATGGCAGAGGCACAGCCATGGCACACGCCCGTGTAAATCGTGGACAGGCCGTGTTCGGATTTCTTTAATGAGACACGACCGTGTGAATCAGGGTTGGACCGTGGTCTAGATGATTGGCTTGGCACGGCCGTGTGGGTCCAAGTCCAGGCCGTTTCAATTTCCACATTGGTCCATTTTGGTCCGTTTTGAGCCCGTTTCTCGTTCTTTTTATCCTTGGGTGCTTTCCTAAGTATAAGACATGAAAAGAAAGGATTCAGAGCACCTTTTTACATAAATCTAAGGATAATTCATCCAAAAGCATACTAAATGTGGGCTTAGAATATGTTACTATTTCAGTTTATCACAAATCATAAAATAAAAGCCCCCTATTTGCATGTCATGGGATTCGAACCCCAATTCCCTTGCCATCTTAGTGACGCCACAACCATCAAGCCACAGGCTCTCTTTGTGTTATAACACAACACCACTTATTATATAAACCCTTTAAGCTAACTTCCAGATTTCCCTAAAGAGAAAAAATCAAATTTTTTCCAAAGGCCATACTTGAACCCAGGCATCCTAACATCCCCAAAATGCACTCAAAACACTTAGCCATTGAAGCAAACAAGCAATTTGGTCAGAGTATGAAAAATTAAAGACCTTATAATTTGGGGCATTACAAGGATAATGGTTTAGAAAAAGGCAGAATCATAAGGGTGAAGAAGAAGGAATTTTCTCTTGGCCACCATTAGATTGCAACGCCGAAGCTGTGGGGCTAGATAGGTGAAAGCCATCTTCCTAAAGTTTTTCTTTTACTTCTTTATTTACTATTTTGTGAAATGAATTGAGAAGAATGATGTTGAATGCTATTCTTAATTTGAATGTTATTTGCCAGCTCATGAGGTAATCTCATAGGGTTGGGATTGGTTGATGAAACCTCTATTTCCTTTAATGACTAAAGCCTAGATTAGTTTTAATATATTTTTCCATTAGATGGTATTTATGAATTGCATGCGTATAATCTTTAGACATAGATGAATGTGCAGCGTGTTTATGAAATTAATCTAATACTGACAAGGCTAGGTTAGTTAGATCGAAATTGAATGATATGAGCAAGTATTTGACCGAATACTTGTAGCAGTCTCTAGACATAGAGTAGCGTTCCATACAAAAAGAAAAAAAAATAGTGCTAGGTATCATGCTAAATGCCATAGACATATATCGCTTTAGGCAAGGTAACTTGAGGTATTGCTCTCGAAAGAAGAAAGCCATTTTAGATCTCTTCTAAGCAGTAGAATAAGATTGACTTTGCCGAGGCATATTTGGTTAACAATAGTAGATTCTCAGTGATCCCAACCTTCCAAGTTAACATTGTAGGTTCTTTAACCTTTGTCGTAGCATCTTTATTTTCGCATCCTTAATTGTTTACCTGTTTGTTTTGCACATTTTATACAACATTATTCTCCTAATTTCCACTGCATTATTATTACTATTTTTGCCTTAGCATTAATCTAACTTTACTATAATAACCTAACCATTTTATACATATTTGATCCTTGTGGAGATGATCTTAGTTATCACTTTATTACTTGATCCGACATGTATACTTGCACAATTCACATATCATATTCACACGCGACAGTGTCACACCATGGGTTTGTTATGTGATTACATGGCTTCAATTTGGCCTCTCCAGGAATTGTAGAAGGTCCTTGATTGCCTGTAAATGCACCTACTAAAGTCTAGCTCCTCCGTTGCTATCAGAAATGTAAGACCAGATTCGACGGCTCCAAATGTCTAGCGAGTAGTTTTGGAGCAATCTGTTTGACGGAGTTCTATTTGCCCAATTTTTGTTTTGGCATATAAGTCGGGCGCATAGTAGATGTTAGAATATATTGTAAGGATTGATCTCAGAATGAGTTAAGTAGTATCGACGAAGAGATTGGTGAGAGTATTGAGGATGTTTGGTGATGAACCATAAAAGTAACATATTTTAATCCCACATTTAGCATACTTTTGGATGATTCATCCTTTGATTTATGTAAAAAGGTGCTCTTAATCCTTTCTTTTCATGTTTTATACTCAGGGAAGCACCGGAGGATGAAAAGAACAAGAAACGGGCTTAAAACGAGCCAAATGGGCCAAAGCACGAAATCAACACGGCTGGGGCCCAAGACCACACGGCCGTGCCTCCTCAATAATCTCGAACACGGTCTAAGCCACGAAATACACGACCGTGCCTCATTAATAAAGTCCAAATACAGCCTAAAGACGATTCACACGGGTGTGTGCCATGGCCGTGTCCCTGCCACGGAAAAGAGCAATTTCAATCAGATTTGGATACTTTGGGGCAAAGAAACACATTCCAAAAGCCTATAAATACACCCTAAGTATGACCTAAAAGGGGGGAGTCGACGGGAGCCTAAAGCTACCGTTTAGAGGCGTCTTGCTAGGCCAGAGAAGGTAGATTTGTGGGAATTCGCTCAGGGATAGCTAGTTGATCCATCTCAAGAAGCCGGAATCATACTCAAGACGGAGGATCTCCTCTTCAATTCCTTCAGGGAGTTTTAGGGATTTCTTATGTTTTGTTTTATCTTTTCTTCTGAGATGTTTTCTTTTATTGTTATGAACTAAACCCTCAGATACCTGAGGGGGATGAAACTTAGATGAATCTTGTTATCTTTTGTTGAACTATATGATAAATATTTGATTTGTTCTTAATTATGTGCTATTAATTCTTGTGTTGATATTTCGCGGATATTAATTCAAGTTTGATGTGCTTAGGTGGAGGAGCAAAAGTCCCTGCCTAATAGTAGATCTAGCATAGTTAAGTGGAGTTGATCGCACGCCTAAAGATAGGGTGACGAGGCATTGCCGGATTAGGGTGAAACCTAATATGGGAGTCCATAGATCGAGTTAATGCAATTCTAGGGGTTTTAATTAGAAAGAGATTTCAATTAATCAACCTAGGGTTAGACGTTATTCGCCTCGACAGAGGATTTAATATAAATTAGGGAATCCTACGGATCATGTCAAGTGAATAAATCGTCTGGTTCAGAGTTAGATAACAAGTGAAGTTTAGGTGGATTCTTCCTTGGGTGTCGTCTTAATTAATTGGTTTTTCCTCAAGTATTCTCCCAAATTCATTCTTCTTTGTCTTAAAGTCTTTAAGTTTAGTAGTTAATTAATTTAGATTAATCAACCATTCACTTAATTCTTAGGCTAAATAATAGAAAGAAAGTTAGTATTAGTACTTTTAGTTCCTTTGGGTTCGATAATCCGGTCTTGCCTAAGCTATACTACTGTTCGATAGGTGCAGTTGCCTCAATCGTTGTCATAGTTAGTTTCTAGGTTCGGTCATTATCTTTATAAAATTCTAAAACTCTGACATCACAGCGATCAAGTTTTTGGCGCCGTTGCCGGGGAACTAAAATATTAAGAACACTCTCTTTTTATTACTTTAGCCATTTTTATTTTTTGCAATTTAATCTTATTTCTTATTTTATTTGCTAATTTTTCTTCTTTTATTACTTCTTCCTTCCAGGTACCTCTAGTTTATGACTAGAAGGAACCCGAGAGGACCACTAGTATACGACAATGATATTGAAGCTACCGCTCGAAGGAATCACAGAGAAATTAGGCGAGCCCTAAATTACACAGAAAAAGAGCGAGAAGGCAGATCCAATCCTACTGAAGGGATGGATGAAAATAATCCACCACCACAAGATGCGGCAGAAAATAATGCTCCACGAACAATGTATGATTATGCTAAACCTCATTTAACAGGAGCCGAATCAAGTATTGTTAGGCTTGCTATAGCTGCTAATAATTTTGAATTAAAGCCTAACACTATACAAATGATTCAACAATTTGTTCAATTTGATGGTTTGCAGGACGAAGATCCAAACACTCATATAGCTAATTTTTAAGAGTTCTGTGATACCTTCAAAATAAATGGCATTTCTGATGATGCCATACGGCTTCGGTTATTTCCTTTTTCATTAAGGAATAAAGCCAAACAGTGGTTAAACTCGTTACCACGAGGGTCAATCACCACATGGGATCAAATGACCGAAAATTTTTTATTAAAATATTTCCCACCGGACAAAACGGCCAAATTACGGGACGATATCTCTTATTTTGTACAGATGGATTTAGAGACATTATACGATGCATGGCAGAGATACAAGGATCTCTTGAGAAGGTGTCCGCACCATGGTTTACCCTTGTGGCTCCAAGTCCAAACTTTCTATAACGGTGTAAACCCCTCAACGAGGCAACTAATTGATTCAGCCGCCGGTGGAACCCTTAACAACAGAACTCCTAAAGCAGCCTACGATTTTATTGAAGAGATGTCACTGAATAACTATCAGTGGCAAGTTACAAGGACAAAACTAAAAAAATCAGCCGGAGTTTTCAACATTAATGCAGTAACCATGCTATCAACATAGGTAGAGATGATGAATAAAAAGCTTGATAGTTTATGTTCTTCGCAGGTACATCCAGTGATGCAGTGCGACGCAAGTGGAACTGTGGCGAATCTTGAGTACCCACCCTACCAACCGGGCACAGAAAGCGAACAGATGAACTATATAGGTAACAACTTCAGATCAAATAATAACCCTTATAGTAATAATTATAATCCAGGTTGGAGGAACCACACAAATTTTTCATGGGGAGGACAAGGAAATCAAGGAAATCAAAGACAACAACCTCCTCAAAATTTCCAAAATTAGCCCTATCCACAAGAGAAGAAGCCGAACCTTGAAAAGATGCTGACAAAATTCATGGCAACTACAGATAACTGTCTCCAAGACACTGAGACCACCCTTAAGAATCAACAGGCATCAATTAAAGGGATCGAGAGCCAAGTCGGGAACTCACTAAGACAGTTGGACAACTTACTAACACAGCTTGGACAAACTTGCAAAGATAATTTCGAAACGACCATAAGGGCGTCTACCAAGCAACACCGAGATTAACCCAAAAGAGCAAATCCAAGCCATAACACTCAAGAAAGTGAAGGGTTAGATGAGCCCAATTCAAGGCAAGAGGATGAGGTCAAAGAAGGTAAGGTTAAGGAACCACAAGAAAAGCCAAAATCGGTAATCAAAGAATACCAACCTCGCAACCATACCCTCAAGCATTAAGGAGAGACGACACGTAGAGAACAAATTTCGGTAAGTTTCTTAAACTTTTAAAGAAATTACATATTAACTTCATCATTACTTGAAGCTCTTTCACGGATGCGATTCTAGAAAATTTTTAAAAGAGCTTTTGACGAACAAGCGAAGGATAAACGAGGCATCACACGTGGAACTAAATGCAATGTGCTCAGCAATCTTGCAAAATAAACTACCACAGAAATTTAAAAATCCAGGGAGTTTTACAATTCCATGTTTAATTGGTAAACTAACTGTTGATAATGCGTTAGCTGATCTAGGGGCAAGCATAAATGTCATGCCTTATAAATTGTTTAAACAACTAGGTCTAGGGAAACCCAAACAAACTAGGATGAGCATTCAACTAGCTGATAAAATTGTTAGAATTCCTAGGGGTATAATCGAAGATGTACTCGTAAAAGTTGAAAAATTTGTATTCCCAATAGACTTTGTCATTTTAGACATGGATGAGCATAATTCGATTCCTTTAATCTTAGGAAGACCATTTTTAGCAACTGCCAGGACTAAAATTGATATTAATGCAGGAGAACTCATACTTCGTGTAGGTAACGAGACAGTCACTCTCAAAACTCTTGATTCGGCTAGAACATCGAGTAATCAAGGTGAGAAAAAAAACTCTATTGATAACCATTCGGTTAACCCTTCTTTTCAGGAAGCACCACGAAAAAATACAACTAAACCCGATCCTAGACCCAGTGTTAACAAAGAAATAACTCATGAGGAACGAGGGATTCAATTTGATGATCTAGACGAGTGGAAGACGATTTCAAGGAGAAATTAGGAATACACGGCGTAACTCCGTAACCACTCCACGAATCAAACAAGTTCAAAATCGAAGATCGTGTATTGATAGAAAAACAGACCCTCGAATATCTCCCTAATTCAACACAAACAAAGAAATACCGCTTAGGGTAATCAGTGTTTTCCCATACGAAAATAATGAGGGTAAGTAACCCTATCTTTGGCACTTTCAATATAAACGCATCTCGACTTAAATTCTATCATGATAATACCGATAGCATGAGGAAGGACTTTCAACTCCTCAAACCACCATGAACATACAAATGAGAGGAGAGTCTAGCTTAAGACTATAAACGAGCGCTTCTGGGGCAACCCAATACTAACCCCATTAACTTTTACATTTTGTCTATTTTATCTTTTATTTATAGTATCTAACTTTAAACTAACCAAAAGTGCAGATTTCCAGGCCACACGGCCTTACACACGGCCGTGACCGTGGCCGTGTGAAAGTACAGAATCGCCGTACTAACACAGCAGAGAGGGTACAAGTCAGAAAGAATCAAATCTTTGAGTTACGGACTCCAACCACCAACCCACAGACACCGACAAAACGCTACAGCCGTGCGACGCAGTCATGGACGACACTGACTTAGCACCAACTGGCGTGGTGACCTGAGCATGGGCGTGGGAGAAACAAACAGAGCCCACCACGGCCGTGCGATGTGGCCATGTGACTTAGCACGCCCACGGTACACAGGCGTGGGGTTGTACCAGGCTTGAAAATTTATTTAAACCCCCTCCTTTTTCTCTTCTCCTACTAACTCTCAACTTTTCACCCCTTTTGCAACTTTCAGCCTTCTTCCTACTTTACACCCTTACACCATACCTTCTTAGCATTCTTCATTCTTATAGCATTCTTCTCAATCTTTTGGCCATGTCGAAGAAACGGAAGGATCCCAGCACAGTCTCCCTCATGGAGACCGATCTACATAAGTTCATGCCGGCCGCTTCAATCACTCGACAAGCCAAGGGTCTTTGAAAACATTTAATTTTTCTTCCTCTTTACTCTTTTCCTTTATTTTCCTTCTCTTTAACACTCTTATGCTTAATTTAGTTTATTTTATCTTAGTTTCTTAATTTTAGGTTCTGAAGGCTTCTAGGGAATCACGCCACTTCCGCCACCGCCAGCACCTCCGCAGCCTTAGAGGTCACACCCACCTCGCGAACCATCCAACAATAAGGACCCTACGGTCCATATATCTTTTCTTTTAATTTTAGTTTCATCTTTATTTTTCTTCACTTTAGCTTGCTATTCTTTAATTATTTAATTAGTATAGTTTTAATTATTATTATTATATCCTGGCTAATCCTCCACGAGCTACCCAATTTCTTCATCTAGCACAGGATCGTCATCCAGACCGACCCCTCTAACGTATTTTCCACATCCTCCAAGGATTTCATCCATAATTCAGGAAGTTTCACTTCTCCCCATATCTTATGATTTTAGTATTATTGTGTTCTAACTTTGTACATTGAGGGCAATGTACATCTTAAGTGTGGGGGTGAACAACCTAAAAAGGTGCCTAATTTTTTTCATTATTCTCAAATTCCTGAAATTAGGTGCCAAACTTTTTGTATTATTCTCAAATCCTGAATTATGTCTTGTTTCTTAAAGTAAGTTTCTCATATTATCATTAGAATGAAATTCCTATGATTCATGATCTTTATTGATGTGTTTTAAATTAAGTCATTAATAATTGTGCATTGATAATTAAATCCTAAGAATACCAGAGAATCAAGCATGATAAGTCTATTTTTCAGAAATTAAAAATTTTCTAGGTTGTCTACCTGAATTGTAATGTTACTTTGAAGTTTGAAATTTACGAGGTTGATATCAAAATACCCATAATTTTTGGGAGATTTTGAGCCTTATAAGAGCATATATCCTTTTTCTTGATCACTTTATTGATTATGAGGGTGTCAACATTGATTTGTTATTCTAGAACTTGCATCGATTATAACACCTTTGATTTGATATACAGAAATGATAAAGGCACCTAGGATTTAACCCACTTACTCCACTAAAACCTACCTTCATAATTAACCCCTAGTGAGCCCCTTTTAATCCTAACAACCCTTTTTATTGACTCACCCACTAATTTTAACCCAGAAACCCTTTGTTTTTGTTATCACCATTCCTTTTGACTACCCTTACATCGAGATTTGATTTGATTAATAGCCTAACTATGTTTTTTATTTCAGTAATTTATCCTTTGTTATGTATTTATGATTTGTTCTTAAAAAAAGTATATTCATTATTCATTATTAGTTTTGTGAATAAATGAGCTTATACGTTTGAATTCCAAATATTGAAGAAGAAGCTCATATTATTAGTATTATTAGCTTTCAGTTGATGTAATTACTTTTATTTAGTTCATTATTTACAGTTAGGTAATTTTTCAGTCGATCTCGATTCTAACCCGCTAATTCAGCCTTTAACCACACCTTTAACCCAAGCCTCACATAACCTCACAAAAAGACCTTTTGATTTGTGCATCATCTCATATTACAATGGTAGAGATTTGATTTTCATGCAAGCCTATGGGATTAACTTTTCAGGTTTGACATTCAAGTTCTTAATTCTGAACCTTAAACACTTCGAGTGATTTGAGTGAATCTTTCATGAGAATGTCAATCCTTGTAGGTTTTGAACCAAAGGTAATTATTTAGATGAAGGGAAACACCTATGTTTTTGTGCTACAAATGTATGACTTAGACTATTTGAATCTTTAGGACTCTTTGAGTTAAGTTATCCATGTATAAATTATCTATTAATTATGATGAGACATTGTTGATAGGAATATTGAATCATGGAAAGTTCGTTTTAATTGTAAGTTGAGAATTTTGCTTGAGGACAAGCAAAAGCTTAAGTGTGGGGGTATGTGATGAACCATAAAAGTAACATATTTTAATCCCACATTTAGCATACTTTTGGATGATTTATCCTTTGATTTATGTAAAAATGTGCTCTTAATCCTTTCTTTTCATGTTTTATACTCAGGGAAGCACCGAAGGATGAAAAGAATAAGAAACGGGCTTAAAACGAGCCAAATGGGCCAAAGCACGAAATCAACACGGCCTGGGCCCAAGACCACACGGTCGTGCCTCCTCAATAATCTCGAACACGGTCTAAGCCACGAAATACACGGCCGTGCCTCATTAATGAAGTCCGAACACGCCCTAAAGATGATTCACATGGGCGTGTGCCATGGTCGTGTCCCCGCCGCGCGAAAAGAGCAATTTCAATCGGATTTGGATACTTAGGGCAAAGAAACACATTCCAAAAGCCTATAAATACACCCTAAGTATGACCTAAAAGGGGGGAGTCGACGGGAGCCTAAAGCTACCGTTTAGGGGCGTCTTGCTAGGCCAGAGAAGGCAGATTTGTGGGAATTCGCTCGGGGATAGCCAGTTGATCCATCTCAAAAAGCCAGAATCATACTCAAGACGGAGGATCTCCTCTTCAATTCCTTCAGGAGGTTTTAGGGATTTCTTATGTTTTATTTTATCTTTTCTTCTGAGATTTTTTCTTTTATTGTTCTAAACTAAACCCTCAGATACCTGAGGGGGATGAAACTTAGATGAATCTTGTTATCGTTTGCTGAACTATATGATAAATATTTGATTTGTTCTTAATTATGTGCTCTTATTTATTGTGTTGATATTTCGCGGATATTAATTCAAGTTTGATGTGCTTAGGTGGATGAGCAAAAGTCCCTACCTAAGAGTAGATCTAGCATAGTTAAGCGGAGTTGATTGCGCACCTAGAGATAGGGTGACGAGGCATTGCCGGATTAGGGTGAAACCTAATATGGGAGTCCATAGATCGAGTTAATGTAATTCTAGGGGTTTTAATTAGAAAGAGATTTCAATTAATCAACCTAGGGTTAGAAGTTATTCGCCTCGAGAGAGGGTTTAATATAAATTAGGGAATCCTACGGATCAAGTCAAGTGAATAAATCGTCTGGTTCAGAGTTAGATAACAAGTGAAGTCTAGGTGGATTCTTCCTTGGGTGTCATCTTAATTAATTGGTTTTTCCTCAAGTATTCTCCTAAATTCATTCTTCTTTGTCTTAGAGTCTTTAAGTTTAGTAGTTAATTAATTTAGATTAATCAACCATTCGCTTAATTCTTAGGTTAAATAATAGAAAGAAAGTTAGTATTAGTACTTTTAGTTCCTTTGGGTTCGACAATCCGGTCTTGCCTAAGCTATACTACTGTTCGATAGGCGCACTTGCCTCAATCATTGTCATAGTTAGTTTCCAGGTTCAATCATTATCTTTATAAATTTTAAAACTCTAACATCACAGCGATCATTTGGGTAAATTGGGGTTATCTCTGAAGGTATTGTATGCCAAGTTAGTTGGATTACTGTGCCAGTTACATTCTAGCGAGGAAGTTAAGAATGAAATGAAGGGATGAACCAAAGACATATAAAATATTGGATTTTCGTAGTTGTAAACCATTTATGAAGGTAGTTCAGAAAGTTGTGACACGTGTTAAGTTCCAACAAAGACTTAGGTTAAAAATATGGATATTAAGGGTAGAGAGAGGGAGAGTTTTTCTTCTTTCTTCTAAAGTATTATCATCTGAAGTTGGAGGAAACAAAAATATTTCTTTCTCCTTTAAGATAGAGTTGTAAATCTGGATCTTTGTTAGTGACTACTGATAACTCTTGAAAAGAGTTATATTTCAAACATCTAAGCTTGATTAAATACATGTACTTAAGTAGATATATTTGCATTTTTAGGTTATTTTTAGTACATTTTATAATAACGCTTGGATTGTGCCTTATATGTCATTTCATGTTACTTTTATTATTGGGAAGAAGGGAAATGGTTGTTGTATGCATCAAGTGCAGGAAGGATGAAGAAAAGGAGAAAAAGAAGGAAGAGATTGAATGAAGTGAAATATTGCCATGGCAAAAGGTTGGATGGATTGCCAACATAAATGCCATGGTAATTCCAGGAAAATGCTGACGCAACACTCAGTCCTTGTCACTCTTAGCCAGCTGGGCATGCACCAGATAAATCCACCTGAATAAGAGGGAGAAAAGTGTGTGTTGAGAAAGGGGGACCTACCCTATAAAAGAGGACAGAGAAAAGTAAGAGGGGAAGAGGATTTTAGAGGGGGATTTAGAGAGTAGTTTTCTCTCCAAAAAAATTCGTGAAAATTCCAAAGAAAAGGGAGAGGGTAGCAGCTTAAGAAGTGAGTAGAGACACAAGGAAATGGATGAGCAATCAGGCTTGGGTCTTGCACGATTTAGCAGCGTCGAAGTGAAAGCTGGAGTGGCAAAAGCTTCCTGCAGTTCTACTTCATTTTATTAATTAATTTCTATGATTTCTAAATTGTTAATGATGATGTTGAATGTTATTTTGATTTTGGATTTTAAATCCCAACCCATGAGCTAATTTCATTTGGGTTGGAATTACTAGATCAATCTTGATATATTGATGATCATGGTGATATTTTGAGTAGATCTACTGTTTTATTCGGTTTGGATTATTTTAAATCTATGCATGCAAGCTCTAGACATACATGAATACATGGTATATCCTTAGACTTTATTTATTTCTGAAAAGGTTAAATAAGTTTGATTGTGATCGAATGATACGAGCGAGTACTCAAGCGAATACTTGTAGCACTCTAGACATAGAGTTGTGATCTGCACAGAGTAAGGAAGAATATTGTTAGGTATTGTTTTTGAGAGTTGTAGACATACAAAGACTTAGAATGATTACTTTAATTCTATCTCCCGAAGGAAGCAAAATGCAGTAGTTCTACTCTAAGTAGTAATTTTGTCATGATTTTGCCAGGACATTATTTTGTTATTAAGATATAATCCAAGTAATTCCAACCTTCCCATTCATCAATATCAATCCTCAACTTTGTCTCGTAGAATTGCTGTAATATCCTGGATTTTGGGCTTATGCATTTGTGCTTAAATATATGTGAAAGCATGCCTTTGTGTGTTATGAATGTGTTGTATGAATTTTTGTGAACTTTAGAAGATAGGAGAGTGCTTAAGAAATTATCAGTTTTAAAGTTTAAAAAGAGGAGCTAAGGCAAGGTGGTCTTAAGAAAATTTATAGAGGAAATGTGACATGAAATTTGGCTTGGAAAAGTGGCTTGGAGGTGCCACTTAGGGCCTCTGGAAATGACGCCATGGGCTATGAGGAAGGGCCTAGGATCGAGTCGCATGGGAAGCTAAATAAAGCTTTTATTTTTGCGCCAAAGGGAAGAGGTGATGGACTACAAGGGAGACTGTGGGAGGAGTTTAAGGGGAGGTTGAATTCTTTTTAAAATTTCAAGCTAAAGCAAAGGATAAATGCTGATTTATTTTTGAACTATTTTGAATAAGTAAGAGAAGAGGAAAAATAGGAGAATAACAAGGATAAGCTAGTGTAGCCGAAATTGTCACAGATATTCAACTTTTTCTTTTGTTTTCTTTTTATTCTCTCATCCCTTTCTTGGCCGAATTTTACTTCTCTTATTTTCCCAAAGTTCTCTTTGCTAGCCAAATCTTCTTCTCCTTAGAGATCACCATTGCCGATTCCTCCCCAAGTCCCATACTCTTCCATTGAAGCCGAATCCCATTATCAATCCTCCTCTTTTCCTTTTCATAATTTTCAAAAGCCGAAACTTGTTGAGCATTACATAGCCTATAGCCGAATCTCTCAAGTGGTGTCAGGAAGGAATCACCGCGACTTCAACATTAAGGGTAAGACCAAGTGCCATTCGATTTTCTATTTCTTTTTATTTAGCCGAAAGTTAAGGACTCGATTCCATTATTACCTTATGGCCAAACTCAAGGAGATTTTAGGATTCGCCTCTAGTCGACTATAAGGAGGTTTCGAGATTTCAATATCCAAGGTGAGTTATGTGATATTCGGCAAAGGGCCACTTATTGTGATTTAATGTTAGAACTGGATCTAACATGTGCTCAGAGGATTTCGACACCTTCATAACCAAGTAGCACTTTTCGGGATTTAAGATTCGCAAGGTAAGTACATATGTACATTCGGCCAAGGCCATAGTTAGGGATTTCGATCTGTTTCTTAAATGTTTAAAAGCCGAAACTAACTTATGAAGTGATTGAGTGTTAGCCGAATGGCTTTTTACTAACACATTTAGGGTTGGCCGAATATAGGAATTAAAGATCTAAAGCGCTAGATCGGGTTGTTCGGGATTTCTATAAACTCGCTAATTATAACAGGTGTGTACCCCACTCTAAGCCTTAATAGATTTATGGCTATGTGTTAATAAATGTGTAATAAGAATATGTAAAATGTGGCTAAGGTACCATGCAATGGTACAAAGTACTCAGGTACGTTTTCCTACAACTATGAGTATAATATGATCTGTTATGGCACACATGGGAAACTATAAGAATGTGAATAAAGAATATGGCATGGTATTGCATGTTTTGCATGACATGGGCATATGGGTTATATGGAAAGGGGAAGTGATTGGTGGTTATATACCCCAATATCTGAATGTGGTGACTTCGGTCACGTTATCTGAATGTGGTGTCTCATGACACAAAAATATATTATCTGGTGGCTATGCCACAAATTTATAAGGGCGATGAGCATGTCGATCGCAGCCGATCGCTTTCGATGATGTGTGTAGCGGATGGAGGGTTGACTTAGTAGTCCCCATGGTGTGCGTGTTGGTACGGGTGATGTGTAGCGGATGGCATCTAGGTTTGGGTTCGGGTTTGCATCATTTTATTATTTAATTATATGCACATGTATGAACTGATATGCCTAAATTATTGGGATTTAGTGTTGGCTGTACACATTGAGTCTGCTTTTGACTCACCCCGTTGGGGATTATTTTTCAGTGACACTCGGTGATGGACCTGCCTCAGCGGAGCACAAGTGGTGGCCATGCTCAAAGACAAATTTATTTTATTTTGGATTGTTTATTGTTTCTAGTATTTCAAATTTATTTTGGGTTTGCTTTGATGTAATAAGGCCACTAGTATGAAACTGTTTATGCATGCATTTTTATTTGATTTTATTACAATTCGATTAAGGTTAAATCAAGGTCAAATGGTTTACTAAAAATAAATTTTAAATGTTTAGACACCTACACAAACGATTTTCGAATTAAAGATTAACCCCAAAACAACTCGGTATTTTTATAAAACCACCCCAAACTTTCCAAGTAATAAACATGAAATTAAAACGTTCAACTCGAGGAACATACCAGATCCGGTCTAGGCTCGTAGGCCGGGTTTGGGGTGTTTCAGTTTGGTATCAGAGCCCAGCCAAAACTCACTCACAGGGTTTTGGGCTCCAAAACGCTTTCTAAAAATGGGCTTTTTAAAGGATAATGCAGTGCATTAGCTCAAAGATGGCACCCTGCGTCTCAGACCCAAGTCCGCTGTAAGTACCCTAAACCATTGTGTGTTATACATGTGGGCTTTATGGGCTTTATGGGGCGTAGACTAGTTTAAATAGACTCGATGGACTATAGGCTTAGTTTAAACCACTTCTTAAACTTTTATAAGACTTAATTTCACTAAACAAACCCGTTAACGAGCCACAAGACTAGGGTGTGGTAACCGTCAATGACGCATGTCTAGGATTGGATCCGAAAAGAGCTTGGTATTTAAGCGGTCCCTAGTGACTCACCTCCTCTTCACTGAATCCTACCGTGCGTAGTACTGTTCACCTTAGTCGAGTTAGGGTGTGGCAATGGCGCACGCATGCCTAGGAGTGATTCAGGGAGAGCTTGGTATTTAAGCAGGCCCCAGCGACTCACCTCCTCTTCACCGAATCCTACCTCAGTGCGTGGTGACTATTCACCCTAGTTATGAGGACTCGTTGATGGGCTAAACCCTATAATTAAAACCCGAAAGGGACCAACCACCCTAGTTTGGA
This sequence comes from Gossypium sturtianum, assembly GCA_025698515.1. Lineage (NCBI taxonomy): Eukaryota > Viridiplantae > Streptophyta > Magnoliopsida > Malvales > Malvaceae > Gossypium > Gossypium sturtianum. The sequence continues at coordinate 73,891 of JAOWAD010000030.1, read as the reverse complement.
AAAAATATTTACCAAATACCCTTATTTCATAAAATCACCAAGGAACCCTAAATTAGAAAATTTACGAAATTACCCTTGATTTACAATTTTTAAAATTAACCCGATTTATTACCAAAATACCCTCAGAGGTGAAATGACGAAAATACCCTCGGATAGGAATAGGACTAAAATGTTTGAATGATGAATACGTGTTGAATGAATGTGCTCCTTTAAATTAGGATAGAAGACTTGAAACTTTGATCGATCGAAAGAACTACTTCTAAACTTCTTTCATAAAATTTCTTCATGGATAAACAAAGTGGAACAAAATACTAATGCATAAAAATTTCTTAATCGATTAAAGCACGATCGTAGACATGAGTTCTAGGGGACGTGGTCGTAATGTGCGCAGGACGTAGTAGAGCGAGAATGGTCGATCGGAACCCGCTTAGGTCCGGACAAGGGTCCGAAAATGAGGTACCAAAGACCACCACCACCGATTGCTCGGGCGTTGAGCGGCAAGATCGATCGACGGATGATGCGTGATCGCAGTAATGTCATGAAGTTCTTGAAATGGTGGTCGAGCAAGAAGAAATATGGGAGCTTGGAAATCAGACCGAGCGACTCCGAGCCAATGGGGTGAGGTGTTCCGTGGTGTATCCGTGTGGCACCCAAGATACCGAGTATTGGTTGGAGGCAACCGAACGAATTATGGATGAGTTGGATCTGACCCCTGAGGAGAAACTGAAAGGGATGGTGGCATTACTCCGCGACAAAGCCTATCAATGGTGGCTCACAGTTCGGGATGGTGCCATAGCGGAGGATCTTACTTGGGAGTATGTCAAGATGGCGTATCAGAAGAAGTATGTTGGTACTCATTATGTTGATGCGCAGAGGAAAGCATTTTTGGGGCTGGTTCAAGGGAACAAATCCGTGGCGGAGTACGAGGATGAATTCTTAAGGCTGAGTCGGTATGCTCGAGGGATAGTGGCTACAGAGCATGAACGGTGTGTCCGGTTTGAGGACGGGCTTAGGGATGACCTAAGGTTGTTGATAGCTCCGCAGCAGGAGCGGGAATTTGCTGTGCTAGTAGAGAAGGCTAAGGTAGCTGAAGGAGTTAAGGACTCTGTAAGGCAGAACTCTAATCAGAATAGGCAGAAAAGAGGAGTTGGACCAGCTGGGTCATCTGAAAATACGCAGAAGAGGCCTAGAGTTGATGGGCCGCGAGGTCAGCAAGTTGCTACTGGAGGCGATGATCGCACTTGTGATGAGTGTGGGAAAAAGCACTTAGAGAGTGTTGGAAGAAAACGGGAGGATGTTTTAAGTGTGGGTCTAAGGACCACATGATAAAGGACTGTCCGATAAAAATAGACGGGGCCACCAACAGGCGTAATGGTAATCAGCCGGGTAGAGGTGGGACAGCAGCACTCGGGCCGAGGTCGTGGTCCGAATGGCGAGGTAATGGTTTTGGAAGAAGACGTGGAACACCGCGAGAGTGTTGGTAATGCAGCAGGCAAGACACCGGGTCTAGTGTATGCGGTTCGTCGGGCGAGAGGACGAGACGCACTCGACGCCTTAACCGGACGTTCCTTATATCCGCAAGCCTTATTTTGCTTTGATTGATGTGGGCTCGACCCATTCTTATGTTGCTAGTAGTGTAGTTGAAACACTAGGCATAGACTCGAACTTTCTAGTAAGGAGATGATCGTAGTGAGCCCACTAGGTCAAATCTGTAGTGGTGAATAAGATCTTTCGGAGTGTACCTCTAGAGATTCAAGGAGTGATTTTCCCTGCCGACTTAATGGAACTACCCTTCGGAGAATTTGACCTCATACTTGGCATGAACTGGCTTGTAGAACACCGAGCTATATTGGATTGTGCAGCTAAACGAATGGAGTTAAGGACCCTAGAGGATGAGGAGGTAATTATGATAGGAGAAAGAAGAAACTACTTATCTAACGTAGTTTCAGCACTGAAAGCTGATAAGATGGTTCGAAAAGGGTGCAAGGCATTTTTGACTTTCGTCAGTGCGTTGGATGCAAATGAAGAGGGTGTCAGTGGAGTTAGAACAGTAAGGGAATTTGTGGATGTCTTTTCGGAGAAATTACCTAGAATACCCCCGGATAGGGAGGTGGAGTTTGGAATTGACTTGTTTGCCGAACGGTGCCAATATCTATCGCTCCGTATAGAATGGCAATCGAAGGAGTTGGTTGAGCTCAAGGCTCAAATCCAAGAGTTGCTTGATCGTGGGTTCATTCGACCCAAGGTGTCTCTCGTGGGGAGCACCGGCCTTGTTTGTGAAGAAAAGGACGGAACTATGCGTATGTGCATAGCTTATCGTCAGTTGAATAAGCTGACCATCAAGAACAAGTACCCTTTGCCAAGGATAGACGACTTGTTCGATCAGCTTAAGGGGGTAGTGGTATTCTCGAAGATAGATTTAAGGTCCGATATCATCACCTTAAGGTGAAGGAAGCGTATATTCATAAGACAAATTTTCAACAAGATACTGGACACTATGAGTTTGTAGTAATGCCGCTTGGGTTGACGAATGCCCCACCGCTTCATGGATATGATGAACCGTGGTTTTCAACCCTACTTGGATTGGTTCGTCGTTGTGTTCATCGACGATATCCTAGTATACTCCAAGTCCGAGGAAGAACATGACGAGCATCTCCTAAAGTGTTGCAAGTGTTAAGGAGAAGAAGCTATATGCCAAATTTAGCAAGTGCGAGTTTTGGCTTAAGGAGGTTGCATTCTTAGGGCATGTAGTGTCCGCAGAAGGGATAAGAGTGGATCCTAAGAAGATTGAGGCAAGATTAGATTGGAAACCACCTAATTCGTGTGGTGAGATTCAAGTTTCTTGGGATTGGCAAAGCTACTACTGTAAGGTTTGTGGAAGGATTTTCTTCAATAGCCGCACCGCTGACAAAGTTGTTGAGAAAGGAGGTACCTTTCGTTTGGACAGATAAGCAACAGGAGAGCTTTGAGAAGCTTAAGAGGGTTTTGACTGAAGCTCCGATTTTGATTCAACCTGAGGCAGGAAAGGATTTCGTGGTGTATTGTGACGCTTCCCATACAGGCTTGGGTTGCATACTGATGCAAGACGGGAAGGTGGTAGCTTATGCGTCTCGACAACTAAGGCCTCACGAGGTTAACTACCCGACGCATGACTTGGAACTGGTGGCAGTGGTTTTCGCTCTTAAGGTGTGGGGGCACTACCTTTATGGAGAAAAGTCAGTGATCTACATGGACCACAAGAGCCTTAAGTATCTGCTGACTGAGAAGGAGTTGAACTTGAGACAGCGAAAGTGGGTGGAATTATTGAAGGATTATGATTGTTCCATAGAGTATCATCCGGGCAAGGCAAATGTAGTGGCAGATGCCTTAAGTCGGAAAGTGGTGTCGGATCTGAGGGCAATGTTTGCACATCTAAGCTTGTATGACGATGGAAGTCTCACGCAGAGTTGCGTTAAGCCGCCACGGCTAAATGAGGTAAAGGAAAGTCGCTTAATGGATGAGGACCTAAGTGCTAAGCTACGGCAAGTGCAGAGTGGAGAGTTGGAAGATTACAGATAATGACGAGGGAGTATTATGTTTCAAGGGTAAGGTCCGTATGCCAAGAACAAGGAGTTAAGGCGGAGGATTCTTCAGAATCGCATGGTAGCCCCTATGCTATCCATCCCGGAGGTACTAAATTGTACAGGATCTAAGGGAACGAGCTTTGGTGGCCTCGGTTCAAGAAGGAAGTTACGTAATTTGTCGGCAAGTGCTTAACGTGTCGCCAAGTTAAGGCCGAACACCAAGTTCCGCCGGATTGCTTCAACCGATAATGATTCCGCAGCGGGAAGTGGGAGAGAATTACCATGGACTTCGTTAGTGGGCTTCCTTACGCCTACTAAGAAGGACTCTGTGATGGGTGATAGTGGACCGATTGACAAAGTCCGCGCATTTCATCCCAAAGAAGAGTTGATTATTCTTTGCGAAGTTGGCAAAGTTATATGTGGCGTAGATTGTAAGGTTGCATGGAGTGCCGTGTCAATTATCTCGTATAGGGATCCAAGGTTTACGCCTTGTTTTGGAAGGCTCTACATCAAGTCAGAGGCACCAAATTGGATTTCACTACGCTTTTCATCCACAATCGGACGGCAATCCCAACGAGTAATCCAAGTGTTGGAAGATATGCCGAGAGGTCAGGTGATAGACTTCAGAGGAAGTTGGGAAGAATATTTGCCGTTAGCGACTTGCATACAACAACAAATATCAAGCCGATTCTGGATGGCACCGTATGAAGCGCTGTATGGTCGGAAGTGTCGAACACCGACGTGTTGACTAAATTAGGGAACGCCGAGTTTTGGGTCCAGATTGTGGCGTAATCCGAAGAGAAGGTTGAGGTAATTCGCACACGCTGAAGGAGGAGGCATCCGATAGACAGACGTAAGTCGACGCAGACCTTAAACTAAGGAGATAGAATTTGATGTGGGAGATCAAGTGTTTCTTAAAGTCTCGCCTGGAAGAAGGTAATGAGGTTTGGTCGAAAAGGGAAGCTAAGTCTAAGGTTTATAGGGCCTTATCGAGTATTGAAGCGAGTTGGACCAAAGCATACCAGCTTAGAGTTGCCACGAGTTGAAACAGATGCATGATTTATTCCATGTATCCATGATACGTCGTTATCGATCGGATCCATCTTATGTAGTTCCAGCTTGAAGAGGTGGAGCTAAGGCCGGGTTTTGTCTTATGAGGAAGAGCCGATCTGCATTCTAGAACGCGATATGAAAGTGTTACTGACAAAGTCGGTTCTTTAGTCAAAATGTTATGGCGCAATCATGGATCTAAGAAGCTTCGTGGGAGCCGAAGAGGCAATGCGACAAAGAATACCTCACTTGTTTTAGCTGCAATTTCGAGGACGAAATTAATTTAAGGGGGGTAGAACCAGAATATCCTCGGATTTTGGGCTTATGCATTTGTGCTTAAATATATGCGGAAGCATGCCTTTGTGTGTTATGAATGTGTTGTATGAATTTTTGTGAACTTTAGAAGATAGGAGAGTGCTTAAGAAATTATCGCTTTTAAAGTTTAAAAAGGGGAACTAAGGCAAGGTGGTCTTAAGAAAATTTATAGAGGAAATGTTACATGAAATTGGGCTTGGAAAAGTGGCTTGGAGGTGCCACTTAGGGCCTCTTGAAATGACGCCATGGGCTATGAGGAAGGGCCTAGGATCGAGTCGCATGGGAAGCTAAATAAAGCTTTTATTTTTGCGCCAAAGGGAAGAGGTGATGGACTAGGGGAGACTGTGGGAGAAGTTTAAGGAGGTTGAATTCTTTTAAAATTTCTACTATAGCAAAGGATAAATGCTGATTTATTTTTGAACTATTTTGAATAAGTAAGAGAAGAGGAAAATAGGAGAATAACAAGGATAAGCTAGTGTAGCCGAAATTGTCAAGAGATATTCAACTTTTTCTTTTGTTTTCTTTTTATTCTCTCATCCCTTTCTTGGCCGAATTTTACTTCTCTTATTTTCCCAAAGTTCTCTTTGCTAGCCGAATCTTCTTCTCCTTAGAGATCACCATTGCCAATTCCTCCCCAAGTCCCATACTCTTCCATTGAAGCCGAATCCCCATTATCAATCCTCCTCTTTTCCTTTTCATAATTTTCAAAAGTCAAACTTGTTGAGCATTACATAGCCTATAGCCGAATCTCTCAAGTGGTGTCGGAAGGAATACCGGTCGACTTCAACATTAAGGGTAAGACCAAGTGCCATTCGATTTTCTATTTCTTTTATTTAGCCGAAAGTTAAGGACTGATTCCATTATTACCTTGTGGCCGAAACTCAAGGAGATTTCGGATTCGCCTCTAGTCGACTATAAGGAGGTTTCGGATTTCAATATCCAAGGTGAGTTATGTGATATTCGCAAAGGGCCACTTATTGTGATTTAATGTTAGAACTGGATCTAACATGTGCTCAGAGGATTTCGACACCTTCATAACCAAGTAGCACTTTTCGGATTTAAGATTCGCAAGGTAAGTACATATGTACATTCGGCCAAGGCCATAGTTAGGAATTTCGATCTGCTTTCTTAAATGTTTAAAAGCCAAACTAACTTATGAAGTGATTGAGTGTTAGCGAATGGCTTTTTACTAACACATTTAGGGTTGGCGAATATAGGAATTAAAGATCTAAAGCGCTAGATCGGGTTGTTCGGGATTTCTATAAACTCGCTAAGTATAATGTGTGTACCCCACTCTAAGCCTTAATAGATTTATGGCTATGTGTTAATAAATGTGTAATAAGAATATGTAAATGTGGCTAAGGTACCATGCAATGGTACAAAGTACTCGTATGTTTTCCTACTCCTACTATGAGTATAATATGATCTGTTATGGCACACATGGGAAACTATAAGAATGTGAATAAAGAATATGGCATGGTATTGCATGTTTTGTATGACATGGGCATATGGGTTATATGGAAAGGGGAAGTGATTGGTGGTTATATACCCCAATATCTCGAATGTGGTGACTTCGGTCACGTTATCCAATGTGGTGTCTCATGACACAAAAATATATTATCCGGGTGGCTATGCCACAAATTTATAAGGGCGATGAGCACGCCGATCGCAGCTGATCGCCTTCGATGATGTGTAGCGGATGGAGGGTTGACTTAGTAGTCCCTACGGTGCAGCAAAAGTTGGTACGGTGATGTGTAGCGGATGGCATCTAGGTTTGGGTTCGGGTTTGCATCATTTTATTATTTAATTATATGCACATGTATGAACCGATATGCCTAAATTATTGGGATTTAGTGTTGGTGTATACATTGAGTCTCTGCTTTGACTCAACCCATTGGGGAATATTTTTCAGTGACACTCGTGATGGACCGGGTCGGCGGGAGCACAAGCAGTGGCCATGCTCAAAGCATTGCATTTATTTTATTTTGGATCTGCTTATTGTTTCTAGTATTTCAATTTATTTTGGGTTTGCTTTGATGTAATAAGGCCACTAGTATGAAATCATTTATGCATGCATTTTTATTTGATTTTATTACAATTCGATTAAGGTTAAATCAAGGTTAAATGGTTTACTAAAAATAAATTTTAAATGTTTAGACACCTGCACAAACGATTTTTGAATTAAAGATTAACCCCAAAACAACTCAGTATTTTTATAAACCACCCCAAATTTTCCAAGTAATAAACATGAAATTAAAACGCTCAACTCGAGGAACATACTGATCCTATTCAGCTCTCAAATGGGTTTGGGGTGTTTCAATTGCCACAACATTTTATTCAATATTTTATTTTTATATTTCATACATTAATACTTCACTTCAAATCACTATTCTGTTTACTTTTCCATAAGCATAATTAGTATAGTTTATAGTAATAACTCAACCATATTTTTACCTATTCCGATCCCTATGGAGACGATCTTACTTATCACTCTTTTACTTGATTCAACATGTATACTTGCACATTTGCATTACATATTCACAGGCGACAAGTTTTTGGCGCTGTTACCAGGGATCAGCAAATTGGTGAATTTTGGTTTGTTATTATCGATTTATTTTTGTTAGTTTGAGCTTACTTAGCTGCTTTTGATTCTTTTTCAAGTTTGTTGCTAGTTTTTGAGTAGAGGTATTCCTAAGAATGAAGAGTATTATTTTGATCTTGAAATTGAGAGAACTTTGAGAAGAAGGAGAAAACAATTGCAAGAAATAGCAAGGATTGGAAATGATCCAGGCAGGGAAGATCCATTACATCTGAATGGTAAGGGAGTTGATATTCCTTGTATGATAGATGGTAGAGATAGACCCATTAGAGAACATGTTGTGCCAATCTTGGATTATTTGAATCCAGGGATTGTCAGGCCACATATTCAAGCTCAGCATTTTGAGTTGAAACCAGTTATGTTTCAAATGCTACAAGAAATAGGAAAGTTCAGTGGATTACCTATTGAAGATCTGTGGCTGCATTTAAGACTCTTTTTGGGGGTCTGTGATTCATTCAGGAAGCAGGGTGTTCCTAAAGATGCCATGAGACTAAAGCTATTTCCGTACTCATTGCGAGATCATGCTGGAGCATGGTTGAATGCTTTGCCGTCAAGAGCGGTGGCATCTTGGAATCAACTTTGTCAAAGGTTTTTATTGTGATACAACCTTCCAAACATGAATGCCAAATTAAGGAACGATATTACATCTTTTCGGCAATCTGAAGATGAGACATTGTATGAAGCTTGGGAGCGATTCAAGGAATTGATTAGAAAATGCTCGATGCATGGTTTCCAACATTGAACACAAATGGAAATGTTTTATAATGGACTGAATGCACATACACAAATGGTAGTTCATGCATCTGCCAATGGTAATTTTCTAGATAAATCATATAATGAGGCATATGAGATTATGGAAAGGATAGCTAACAATGATTATCAATATCCAACTACAAGAGTGGGTAATGGCAGAAGAGTTGCTGGAGCTATGGAGCTTGATGCGATCACTTCATTAACAGCTCAGTTATCGTCCCTAACTAATATGATTAAAACATTAAAGAGACCAACTGTAGTGTAGGAAATGAGAGAAGCAGAATTAACATGTGTTTATTGTGGGGAAGATCATGTTTTCTTATAAATGCCCATCGAACCCAGCTTCAGTATGTTACTTGGGAAATTTCAATCGAAATAATAACCCATATTCTCATACATACAATCCAAGATGGAAACAACATTCTAATTTCAGTTGGAGTAATAAAGGAGTGGGAAATTCTAGTAATGTTGTTCGAGAGAATGTCACAAGTGCACCACCTAGATACAATCAACGAAAAAATGTTTAGCAAAGTTCATCATCATCTTCATCTATGGAAGCTTTATTGTAGGAATACATGGCCAAGAACGATGCTATAATACAGAGTCAAGCTGCATCTTTAAGGGCTTTAGAAAACCAAGTGGAGCAAATTGCCAGTGCATTAGGCTTAAGACAGCAAGGAGCATTGCTGAGTGATACTAAAAATTCAAGATCTCAAAGGAAGGAACATTGCAAAGCCATCACACTCAGAAGTGGTTCTCAGCTACCTAGAGTTGTTAATGATGCAGCTGTTGAAGAAGATAGCTCAGATTTCACACATACGCTGAATTAAAAACTAGTAGTGGAGCAATCTACAATTGAGAAGAGCAAATAAAAAATGTTGAAGTAGAACCAACTTGTGTTGCCAATAAGAATTCCATGGCAAAACAACCTCAACAAGTTGAAGGAAGGCTGTCGCCACCTTTACCTCAGCGATTTTAGATGTCTAAGCAAGATTTTCAATTCAAAAAATTCTTGGATGTCCTAAAGAAACTTCATATCAACATACCACTGGTGGAAGCATTGCAGAAAATGCCTAATTACGTAAAGTTCATGAAGGACATATTGTCAAAGAAGCACAGACTAGGGGAATTTGAAACTGTTGCACTCATTGAAGGGTGCACATCATTGTTGATGAAAAAATTGCCACCGAAATTGAAGGACCGAAGGAGTTTTACTTTTCGTTGCTCAATTGGAAAGTATTATGTAGGCAAGGAATTATGTGATTTAGGTGCAAGCATAAATCTAATGTGTAACACCCCTAACCCGTATCCGTCGCCGGAATAGGGTTACAGAGCATTATCGTAAAAACGTAACTTAAAATCATAAATTTCCAAACATTTCATAATCATAGAAAAACCCATTCAAACACATGCAAATTGTCCCTTATTTGAGACATTGAGGCCTTAGAAATACTTTAGAAACAATTCAGGACTAAATCGGGAACATATGAAACTTTAAGGAAAAAGTTGGAAAATTCACATTGTAGGGGTCACAAGACCGTGTGGCAAGGCCGTGTGCCTCACACGGTTGAGAAACGTGCCCATCTCTCAGGCCATGTAACACTCAAAATAGGGACACACGATCGTGTCCCAGATCGTGTCTGTGCCCGTGTAACTCTCTGACTTGGGTCACACAGCCAAGCCACACGCCCGTGTGCCAGTCCGTGTGCTAGCCCGTGTAACTTTCGAAAACAACCATTAAAACCTATAGGGGACACACGAATGTGTCGCATGGCCGTGTGTCACATACGACTGAGACACACGCCCATGTCTTTGGCCGTGTGGACAAGAAATAGGCCAAAATCAAGCCATTTCTTTCACCCAATTCAAGTATGAACCTACAATACATTTGCACATATAACCAAGGCCCTAAATCATGTACAAAGTATGCATAAAATGACAAAATATCTATACAAAATATCCATACAACCAATATGCCAAACGGCACCTCAATCAAAACCATTGAACATGTCTTAGCATAAGCATATTTATCCATAATTCAAGCATACACAACTACTTAATTCCATACCAAAACAAACTCAACTAAATTTCATAACAAACATAACCTAATTAACCACATTTCAAACATGCCAACACTTACCACTTTGGTCATAAAACCATACACCAATTTGACCATATAAACATCAACCATTATAGCATCAAAGTGCCAAAAGCACATCAACCAAATTAGCCAAACATAACAACTAGTTCATCAAACACAATTCACCTATACATGCCATTATAACCATGACCAAAACATCAAAATCCACCGATATAATCTCTAGATACTGTGATAGGTCTTCGATGAGCTTCCAAACCAATCGAGCTACCGATAATCTATAAAACATAGAAAAGAACAACATCGTAAGCATATAATGCTTAGTAAGTTCGTAAATCATGAACATAGCTTACCATTTCAATGCATAATCTTAAAAATAGACACGAATCAATCCAACATAGCTTAGCACAAGCCTAAGCATCACCAACAACACAAGTTAGTGATTAAACACATAACTTAGCAAAATCATCTCATGGTAAGATAAATTTACTGAACATAGCTACCTGAATTCATACTTTTCATAAACATGGTTATACATACTTTGATCATCAATAATTCATACATTTTCAGAAGTTCGTAACTTAGCTATTGGAACACTTAACATTCCTTCCCTTTTAATGCCCATTGAACCACTTAGAATAATATTGGATAAGCGGGAAGCTTACACAAAGTGTGCTAACACATGGTCAAAACCATTCCTTTTTCTTTTCCTTTACATAGATGCTCACTCCAGCCATAAATGGGTCTGCTCACACAAGCTGACGGTCAGAATGTAGCTACACGATGCCACTCACACAAGCTAACGAGTATCTGCAATAAATGTCAGAACTCAGCCATCGGTAGGACATTCAGGACCAACACCCAAAACATGGTAACCCTAATGACATGTCATTTGTATCCTATATATTCCTAAGGTTCAAATGGGACTCAATAGTCATCGTAACATCGTTGGATTTCCGTCTTGACATGATATGATGAATAGCATAATAGCATTTAAATCATTTTTAAAACGCTATTTAAACACATGAACTTACCTCGAATACAAAGATAACAAAATAGAATCAACTAGTCTGAGACTTTATCTTTCCCTCGATCTAGATTCGTACGAGGCTTAACTTGATCTAAATAAGCAAATTTAATTCATTTAATATTCATTCTATTCAATTCAGTCCAAAATTCACACTTTTACAAAATTATGCTTTTACCCTTATTATTTTAATTTTTTTTACAACTTAGTCCTTTAGCTCGTAAATTAATATTCATGCAATTTCATCCACATATCATGCTAGCCGATTTACCTAAGGACTCATATCAACCCACACAAATCATAAATTCTCAATTTCAGCATGGCATTTTACTACTTTAGCAAATAAGTCTATAAATCATAATTTTATAAAAAAATACTTTACAAAAGTTGTTTATTTAACAACAAGGATTCATTTTCTTCCATCAAACATCAAAAATCACGCAAACACATTCATGGAAAAACCCTAATCCTTTAACAATTTTGCAAATTAGTCCCTGGGCTAGCTAGATTAAGCTACAATGACCTCAAAAACATAAAAATCATTAAAAACGAGACAAAGTATCTCTTACATGCACAAAGAAGACTTGGTCGAACCTTGAAACTTCTTCAATGGAGTTTCTAAGTTTAATTTCCAGTGGATAGAAGCATTTTGGAAGACAACATTTTGTTATTCTTTATTTTTACTTAACTTATTTATTAAATTACTTATTTAACCTTATTATTAACCTTTAAAATAACCTATTTAGTGTCCATATAAGCCCACTAGCAATAAAAATGGTCTATTTACCACATAAATCCCTCAACCATTTAATTTCATACCTAATAGATACCTTTAGCTAATAGAACTCTGCTTTTGCACCTTTTACGATTTAGTCTATTTTACTTAATTAAGCATGCAAACGTCAAAATTTCTCAATGAACTTTTTATACAACTCTCCTAACATACTGTAAACATTACAATTATAATAAAATAAATATTTTCACGTTAGATTTGTATTCCCAAAACTACTGTTCTGATTTCACTGAAAATGAGCTATTACATAATGCCCATGTCCGTTTTCAAAAAATTGGGAATTGGGAAGGCGAGACATACAACTATTATGCTGAAGCTAGTTGATCGTTCTTATGCACATCCGGAAGGTAAAATTGAAGATGTGTTGGTAAGAGTTGATAAATTTATTTTTCCAACAGATTTTATTATTCTGGAATGTGAAGCTAATAAAGAGGTACCAATTATTCTTGAAAGATCTTTTCTAGCCACTGGTAGAACATTAATTGAAGTACATAAAGGTGAATTAACAATGAGAGTTGATGACCAACAGGTAACCTTTAATGTTTTTGATGCCATAAAGTGTGCGGATACAGATGAAGATTGTCACGCCATTGGGATTATTGACACAATAGTGAAGGAAGAATTGGCAAAATTTTGTTGCAATAATTCTGATAATGAAGTAGACTCAGTTGAGTTGAATGAAAAGGAACTGATTGAAGAACTTAGTGAACTGGTGGAGGCTAAGCAACTTGAAAATGATGCAATGAGGAGTTTTGAATCTTTAAATTTATTAGAGCGTTCTTTAAAACTTTTCGACCTTCTATAAAGGACCCTCCTACTTCAGAGTTGAAGCCTTTCCCATTACATTTGAAGTACGCCTACTTGAAAGACAACAACACGCTGCCAGTAGTTATCTCTGCAGAATTAACATCTGATCAAGAGCCTTAATTGTTAGAAGTTTTGAAGAAATCTAAGAAATTGCTGGGGTGGACAATCACGAATATCAAGGGAATCAGTCCTGCCATCTGCATGCATAAGATTTTCCTGGAGAATTGCCATGGCAATTCTATTGAGCAGCAGAGAAGACTGAACCCCATTATGAAGGAAGACATTAAAAAGGAGATTATCAAATGGATGGATGTTGGAATAATCTATCCTTTTTCTGATAGTTCGTAGGTGAGCCCTGTTCAATGTGTCCCCAAGAGATAGGGTGTTACTATGGTTAGCAATTATAACAACGAACTCATTCCAACTCGTACTGTCACAGAATGGAGATTTTGCATGGACTATCGAAAGCTCAACAAAGCAACCAAGAAGGACCATTTTCCTTTGCCATTCATCGATCAAATGTTATATAGATTAGCGAGAGAAGCCTTTTATTTCTTTTTGGATGGTTATTTTGGGTATAACTAGATTTCCATAGCTCCTACTAACCAAGAAACAACCACATTCACATGTCCTTATGGAACATTCACTTTCAGATGAATGCCGTTTGGATTGTGCAATGCCCCTGCAACATTTTAATGTTGCATGATGGCAATATTTTCGGACATGGTGGAAAAATTTTTGGAAGTTTTTATGGATGACTTCTCCGTGTTTGGCGATACTTTTGAAGGTTATTTAAAAAACATGGAGCTAGTTCTTTGTCGGTGTGAAGAGACTAACCTTGTTCTGAATTGGGAAAAATGCCATTTCATGGTCCATGAAGGCATTGTTCTAGGACATAAAATTTCACAGCAAGGGATTGTCGTAGACAAAGAGAAGATTAAGGTTATTGATAAATTTCCACCACCTACTACAGTTAAATGTATTTGAAGTTACCTTTGCCATGTAGGATTTTATCGACGATTTATTAAGGTTTTTTTGAAGATATCGAAACCCCTATGTGAATTATTAGAACATAATAGAGCTTTTAGGTTTGATGAGCCTTGTGTGCAAGCATTTGAGGAATTGAAAAAGCAATTGGTAACAGCACCGATTGTCATAGCAATGGGCTGGGCATTACCTTTTGAACTTATGTGCAATGCCAGTGATTTCATTGTAGGAGCAGTGCTTGGGCAAAGGAAGGATAAATTTTTTCATGCCATCTACTATGCCAGTTGGACATTGACAGATACGTAGTTGAACTACACCACTACTGAGAATGAACTATTGGTTGTGGTATTTGCATTTGACAAATTCATATCCTATTTAATTGGCATCAAAGTTACAGATTATACGGAAAATTCTGCGATTAAATATTTGGTGACCAAGAAAGGCGGCAAGCCAAGATTAATTCGGTGGATATTGTTGTTACAAGAATTTAATCTAGAAATTTGGGATAGGAAAGGCATAGAGAATCATGTGGCTGATCACTTGTCAAGACTTGAAGTAGGAAATGAAGACGGTAATATTCAACTCATTAAGGAGGATTTTCCAGATGAGCAACTGTTGGTTGCCGCGACATTACCTTGGTATGCCAATATAGTCAATTTCTTAGTAAGTGGATTGTTTCCACCTAAGCTCAATAGTCAAAGATGAAGAAAATTTTGCCATGATGCCAAGTAATATTATTGGGATGAGCCATTTTTATTCAAACATTGTGCAGGTCAAATAATTCGGAGGTGTGTTTCGGATGACGAGATTCAAAGTATTTTACACCACTGTCATTCAGCACCATATAGAGGACACTTTGGGGGAATACGAACTACTACAAAAGTTCTCAAATCTGGCTTTTATTGGCCAAGCATGTTTAAAGATGCACATGAATTTTGCAAAGCTTGCAATCGTTGTCAACGAACTGGGAACTTATCAAAGAGGTATGAAATGTCATTGCAAAATTTCCTAAAAGTTGAATTGTTTGATGTGTGGGGAATCGACTTTATGGGTCCATTTCCACCCTCTTAGGGCAATATATACATACTTTTGGCTTTAGATTATGTCTCCAAGTGGGTTGAAGTTGTCGCTCTCCCTACAATGATGCCGAATCGGTACTAAAGTTCCTGCATAAGAATATTTTCACCAGGTTTGGTACTTCTCGTGCTTTGATTAGTGATGAAGGTTCTCATTTTGACTGCTGATTAGTTGCTACTTCCTTGAATAGATATGGGGTTAAACATAAAATTTCCACGGCATATCATCCCTAGACAAATGGACAAGCTGAGGTCTTGAATAAAGAAATTAAGCAGGTTTTGAGGAAAGTGGTCAATCCCACCAGCAAAGATTGGTCATCCAAACTGGATGAAGATTTGTGGGCCTATCGCACTGCCTTCAAGACACCATTGGTAATGTCGCCTTTCAAGCTCATCTATAGGAAGCCTTGCCATTTGCCTATTGAACTTAAACATAAGGCATTCTGGGCAATTAAGAAATTGAAAATGGATTGGATTAATGCTGGCAATAACCGACTACTGGATTTGAATGAGATGGAGGAATTCAGAGCTCAAGCTGATGAGAATGCCAAACTGTACAAAGAAAAGACAAAGCGATGGCATGATAAGAAGATTTTTCCATGACAATTTGAACCTGGAAAACAAGTGTTGTTATTCAATTCTAGGCTAAAATTATTTCCTGGCAAATTGAAGTCTCGTTGGTCTAGCCCATTTGAGATAATGCATGTTTACCCTCATGGAGCAGTAAAAGTCAAAGATGGCAAGACTGGCTTTAATTTTAAAGTCAATGACCAACATTTGAAGCATTATTGGGGAGCTCCCATACTTCATGATAAACGTTCCATTGCTCTTCAAATTGCATTGTATTTTCTTTTTCCTGGTTTTATTTAATTAATTTGCTTTTGATTTCTTTCTTTTGTTGTATGTAGATTTTGGTCTAGGCTTTGTAATAGTTAGCCCACTTAGCATACTTACGAATTTTTAGGTTAATTTTTATATTTTTTTTCTTTTCCCGCCTAATTCTTACTTTACTGTGTCAGGCCATAATTTCAGGCTAATCTTATCCCCCACGTCACTACTATATTCTCTCTCAAGTTTACCCTAATCGATTCATTTTCTTTCTCCACGTTATTTTCAATTTCTTTTTTTCCACCATTTTCAGTTTATCCTCCATAACTTTAAAGGTCTTAAAATTTTATTTTTACAATTACTATTTCTTCTCAAATTGCTCAATGTATGTCATCTTCATCAACCTCTATGCCTCCAAGAACATTTTTCAGCAAAGCAGCGGAAGAAAAGTACAACACAAACACATCAAAGCAATCATTTTGTATAGAAAAAGGCATTCTTTTTCAAGTTCGACCTTTATGGGATACACTGAAGCAATTTCTTCTGTGGTAGAGAAACATGGATGGAAACTCTTTTGCCTTCATCCTGATGATATTCTCACAGCAGTTGTAAAGGAATTTTATGCCCATTTAAGCTCTCTAAATAACGCTTTCATCTATGTACGCGGTGTTTTAGTGTTGTTTGATGAATACTCCATCAACACACAATATGGTTTACCTAAAGGCTCTTATGAACATTCTTAATTTTTCAAGACAATAATAGTAGAAGTACTCAATCAAGTTCTTAAGGATTTATGTGTGGAAGGGACCAAATGGATAGTTTCTCGGAATGACTGCTACACCATCGATCGTGTTTCTTTAAAGCCTCATTGTAGGCTATGGTACCATTTTCTTAAATATTTCCTTAGCCTTTCAACTCATATATCTACTATTTCAAAGGAACGCATGTTGTTACTGCACTATTATGACTGGAAGAAAGACAAATTTTGGAAAAATTATTTTTAGAGAAGTTCATCGTTGCGCACAAAAGAATGCAGACACCTTGAATTTTCCAGCTTTCATTACTGTACTTTGTCAACGGGTCAATGTCCCTATGCAAATGAGGACAAAATCCCTAACAAAGGAGCCATCACCAAACAGATTGCCATGATATTTTTAAGGGAAGAAGTGTCACAGTATCCTGGCTCTGCATAAACCTTTTCTCCACCTACTGGTACCCATGCCACTCCATCCACATCTCACACTGATTTCTAGCAGCAAGTGCTCGATGCTCTTGAGATATTGAAACAACAGTTTTGTTTGATGGAGAAGCAACAACTGAGGACAACTACTGATCTAAGAAGGGCTCAAGAAGAAATGGCTTTATTTTGGGCCTATGTCAAAAGAAGGGATAATGCCATCAAGAAATCTCTTCAGAAAAACTTTACCAAGCCCATGCCTGCATTCCCTACTTTTCCCAAAGAGTTGTTATCGGATCTAGAGGATGAAGATGAGGATGAAGTTGAAGCTGCTATGATGGACACCACCACACATCCATCCAATGCATAAAAGAAGAAAAAAGAAATAGAGGGGGAGGAAGAGAAAACAGAATCGGTGAACATTAACTCAGATAAGGAAGGAGATAACATGAATCAAACTTTTGCACTACAGGAACTTGTTATTGCACCTCAAACCACTGCACCCATATTGGACCAAGATCGTGAGATTAATCAACCGATTAAAAATCTCACAAAATCAGATGATGATGACGAAGGGGTGCCAATCAATCTGCTCAAACGGAAGCAGTGTTACAAGCACGCTGCCAGGGAATCCACCCGATCAAACTAAAGTAACACAAATCCTTTCCAAGCTTTTGTTTTTACTTTTTATTTGTATTTTTTTTTTCATTTTTACATATGTTATTCATGCATTCATAATTGTTTTCATTGCATTTTCTACATATCTATTTATTTTTTCATAAGTGAAATTTTGTGTCTGATCATGCATTGAGGAAAATGCATCCCTTAGGTTTTGGGGTGTGTTGCACATATTGCACGCATGAGATATTTTTTTGTAACACCCCTAACCTGTATCCGTCATCAGATCAGGGTTACAAAGCATTACCAAACAAATGGAACACTTAAATATACATTTCATACATAATCAAAATCCTAACATTAATCAACTATTCACATACATATAGTCCCTAAATCTAGTGCTCGAGGCCCTAGAAATACATTAGAAATAACTCGAGACTAAATTAGAAACATTTGGAAAGTAGAGGAAAATGTTGAAAAATTTTGACTATATGGGTCACACGTCCGTCTGGCCAAGCCGTTTGCCTCACACGATTGAGACACACGCCCGTGTCTCAAGCTGTGTAACATTGTAAATAGGGACACACGACCGTGTCCCAGCCCATGTCCTCCCCCATGCAATTCTCTGAGTAGGGTCACACGGTCATCTCTCACACTACTGCAGTGCAGGGCACATGTAACTCTCGAAATAGCACTGTGAACACCCCAAACCCGGACAGACACCACGTCCGAACTGCATATGTTACGGGGGAAACGTTTTTGAGAGATAAGATTTTTCGTTTAAAAGCGGGGCGAAAACCATAGTGAACTTGAAGAAAATTGGAGTAGGCCTGTTTGATTAGATTTTGAAAACTTATCCAAAGTATATAGTAAAAAAACGAGTTGATTTCATTTAGTATTTCCAATAGTTTCTTAGTACGATTTTGAAACATTTTTGACTTGGTAGAATATCGAGTTTGGTTTGAAAATCACTTGAGTTTATTTTATAGCAAAACATAGTGAGATACCCGATCGTATAGTTTAAAGCACATCGCGATATAGTTTTGAAAACATTATCTTACCAAATTTTTAGTAAAATTTCATACCAAGTTATTTGTTAAGCAGGTTGAGAATCTAATTAAAACATAACCATCATTAAACATAATTTAAAGGCCTTTTACAAATCCAAATTAAACCTCAAATAAAAATAAATAAGCTAAGGTACCCAAAGTGAATAGTCCGAGCAAAACTTTTATTAAGGCATGGCATGTGCATCCCGAGTCCACCCCCGCTCGTGTCCGCCTTCACGAGTCACCGAAATGTCAAAGGAGAGGTGAGTCGAATGACTCAAAGGCATAAATCCCGCTCCCGATGAAACAACATGCTAACACACATCATACATAGCAACACAATTAATGCAACCCGATCCTAACCATCCGTATCTCCTTTTTCTACCCCGTGGTACCAAACCACCGGTGGTGCCAAACCACCGTGACATATAGTCACAATGTGTTACTAAAACACTGTGTCCCAAAGACACAATATCCGTCAATGTGGTGCCAAACCACCGGTGTCCCAAAGACACGCTTGTGCTACCAAAGCACCGTGACCGGTCACGAATCCAATGATGGGGCCAACCCATCGTGTGATACCCAATCACTAGCGCATTTATCCCATATCTCAAGTGGGGCCAACCTACGGTGGTGTCAAACCACGTGACGGCGAGTCGCAATGAGGTGCCCAACCTCCGTGTCCCAAAGACACAAATGTGGTACCAAACCACTTTGGTGACCGTAGTCACAATAATCGAATGATGGGGCCAACCCATCGTGTGATACCCAATCACTAGCGACGATCCCATATCTCAAGTGGGGCCAACCTACTGGTGTCAAACCACAGGACAAGTCGCAATGAGGTGCCAAACCTCTGGAGGTGCCAAACCTCCGGTGACCCAAAGTCACAAAGTGTGTTACTAAAACACCGTGCTCACAAAGACAAAATATCACCGCCTCTCCACTCATATCACCCATCATCATACCAACTCATGTGATCATGCATATCATACAAATCATGCATATTATGCCAACATACCAAGCATTATATCACATAGCATACATAACATAGATCAC
Organism: Gossypium sturtianum; assembly: GCA_025698515.1. Classification (NCBI taxonomy): domain Eukaryota; kingdom Viridiplantae; phylum Streptophyta; class Magnoliopsida; order Malvales; family Malvaceae; genus Gossypium; species Gossypium sturtianum. The sequence goes on along the minus strand of JAOWAD010000030.1, from coordinate 54,092 downwards.
GATATCATATACCATTAATAGTACTCATAATAGAACAGACTTACTCAATCGTACACCTACCCCATTTAGGTATCCACATGTCCATCATAATCGTATGGTTTTTAACAGCAAACAGTTTATTAATAACATTACTAAGTATCGCAGTGTTAGTTTACACACCGGTAATTACGAGTCTAAAGATCCCAACGATCGATCTATGTCCCTCGATTATCAAGCTCCTATAACAATCGGCCAACACAGATTAGGCACTAAGACCATTCGCCAAAGACATATAAACCCAAAGGGGTTAATTTCAATCCCTTACCTTACTTTCTTGCGAATGGTTTGGTTTCCAACCAAACCTCGAACCAACAAAGTGGTTCTCCTTCTAACAATCGGCACCCTATAAGACAAATAATTAATCCCTAATCACCCTTGACTTGATCTAAACAAAAGATTGAACTAACAATACTAACACCAATCACTTACCCTCCACTTACCAATTGACTCCTTGTTCAAGGATTGAACAACCAACCAAGATCCACCCTTCACCGATATTCGGCCAAGAGAGCTACAAGGGAGAGGAGAGATTCGCCAAAATGAAAACACAAGCTAGAAGGAAATTTCGCAATCACCAAGGGAGGATTCGGCTACAACTAGAAAAGAAAATAATAAAAGAAATAGATGTGGTTTAAGAGAAGAAAGAAATCGGTCAATGGTTGAAGAGATATTCGGCTCAAGTGCTTCAAGAAATGGGAGAAAATAAATGGAAATTCGGCTAAGAGAGCAATGTGAATTCGGCACTAGTGTATTAAGAGAAAAGAGACGAAAATATGATAAGAAAAGGTATTAGTTTCACTATCAATGTTTTTAAGTCAACGAAAGAATTATGGAGAAGAGAAAATACCATTCGGTTTACACAAATGACAAAAAGAAAAAAAGAACATGAAGAGGGGGATATTCGGCTACCAAGAAAACTTAAGAGAAAACAGGCAAATTTCAAATTGAATGCTCTTGAACTCTCGGTTTCCAAAAGAAGAAAATGTACGAATTTCTTTGACAAAAGTGATCGAACACACCCAAAATGCCAAATGCATTTCGGCCCCTCCAACACCATACCATGCCATCCACTTCCCCACTCCACACTCCCCAAATTCGCTAAATCCCCAATAGCTCCCAACCACTCATTTCAAATGAGTTTACCAAGTCTTACTCCTACCATCACTCTCCACCTTTCATTTGAAAGTGAAGACCAAGTCCAAGTAGAATTTCACTAGCCTTCTACCTCTCCTCCATGCCGTCCCAAAAAAAACCAAAATGGGGACTCGCAGCTCAACACCGGACCTCCACCACAAGTAGATGACGCCACACCAAGCTTCCCAAGTAACGCATGCTTGCCACTTTGCCACCTCACTTTTTGTTCAACAAAACACCAAATAAAACTCTTATACCCCATCTCCATCACTCCCTGACTTAGGCCTAAAACAAAAATTTTCCTACCTACTCAGCACACTCCTAGCCTACAATTAAGCCCCGAACTACACAAACAAAGAACACAAAGACACCAACACATGCAATTTCATGCAACAACAAAATAGCCCCTAACCCGGGATATTACAGCTTCTACCCCCTTAAAAATAATTTCGGCCTCGAAATTACCCGATCAAAAGAGTTGCGGGTATTGCTTTGTCTCATCGTATCCTCGGGTTCCCACGTAGCTTCTTCTACGCCATGATTCCGCCAAAGTACCTTAACCAAAGGCACAGACTTCTTACGCAGTAACCTTCACATCTCGATCAAGAATCGCACGTGTTCCTCCTCCATGGTCAAATCGATTTACCTCGATCTCTTCCATCGCTACCACATGCGACGGATCCGAACGATACCTCAAGCATCGAAACGTGGAAAACGTCGTGAATCGACTAAGCTCACGGCAACTCAAGCCGATACGCCATCGGTCCAACTCGCCTCAATACCTTATACGGCCCAATGAACCTCTGACTTAGCTTGCCTTTCTTCCCGAATCTCAACACCTTTTTCCAAGGCGAGACCTTCGTAAACACTCGATCCCCACAACAAACTCTATATCTCTTCGCTTAAGATCGGCATAAGACTTCGCGGTCCAAGCTTCTTTCAATCGAGATCGAATCAACTTAACCTTGTCCTCGGTCTCACCCACCAACTCGGGTCCCAACAACCGACGCTCACCCAACTCCATCCAACACGTAGGTGAGCGACACTTCCTACCATACAACGCCTCATATGGTGCCATCTTGATGCTCGCTGGTAATCGTTGTTGTAGGCAAACTCGGCTAATGGTAGAAACTCCTCCCAACTACCTCACTCAAATCCAGGATACAACCTCTCAAAGATATCCTCTAAGACTGAATAACCCTTTCTCGATTGACCGTCCGATCATGCGGGTGAAAAGCCGTCTTGAAATCCAAACGAGTACCCGAGCCCGATGCAATGCTTTCCGTAACCTTGACGTGAATCTAGGATCCCCGTCCGAGATTATCGAACCGCACACCGTGCAACCTCACTATCTCGACACATACAATTTTCGCTAGCTTCGGCGTGAGTAGTCAACCCTCACCTGGAATAAAGTGAGCCGATTTAGTCGACGATCCACCACTACCCAAATCGAATCCTTCTTGCTTGGCGTAAGCGGTAACTCCACCGATTTAAATCCATGGTTATCCTTTCCCACTTCCATCGAGGAATCTTCACAGTCAGAGCAAACCCGACGGCAAATCGATGCTCACTTTGACTCGCTGACAAGTCGACACTTCCCAACAAACTCGCACCTCTTTCTTCAAGCCAGCCACCAAAATCGTTTTCTAAGATCCCTATACATCTTGCTACCTCCGGGATGCATAGCATAAGGATCGCTATGTGCGGTCCTGAAGAATCCTTTGCCTTAGCTCAACATCTTTAGGCATACAAGCTTTACCTTGAAAACACGTAACCCCATCACTGCATACAAATTGTAACCTCCAAACCACCATCCTCGCACTGCAACCTTCGCGCACTCAAAGACCTCATCCAATAATCGCTGTTTCTCCGATCCGCTCAACCTGTGAGGCTTAACTTGCACTCTCGCTGCAATACTCCCATCGTCATACAAACTCAAATGGGCAAACAATGCTCTTAAGTCCGAAACAACTTTGCGGCTCAACGCGTCACCCACCACGTTAGCCTTGCCCGATGATACTCAATCGAATGATCGTAATCTTTCAAAGAACTCAACCCATCTCGTTGCCTCAAATTCAAATCCTTCCGAGTCGAGAAGATACTTGGACTCTTGTGATCTGTGTAGACTATCGATCTCTCTCCGCACAAGTAGTGCCTCCAAATCTTTAAGGTGAAGACTACACCGCTAGCTCCAAATCGTAAGGCGTCGGATAGTTGACCTCATGTGGCCTCACTGCCGAGAAGCGTAAGCCACAACCTTACCTTCTTGCATCAAAGACACAACCCAAGCTCGTATGTGATGCGTCGCAATAGATCAGTGAATTCCTTACCACCTCAAAGTTGAATCAAACCGGAGCCTCACCAAAATCTTCTTTAACTTATCGAAGCTTTCCCGCTGTTTCTCGATCCATACAAACGGAACTTCTTTCTCAAAGAACTTGGTCATCGGCGCCGCTATCAACGAAAAACCTCAACAAACCTTCTGTAGTATCCGCCAAACCTGTAAAACTCCGAATCTCAAATGCATCGACTTAGGCGGCTTCCAACCCAAAATCGCCTCAATCTTACGAGGATCTACCCGAATCCTCTCGCGCCACTACATGACCCAAGAAAGTCACTTCTCTAAGCCGTAACTCGCACTTACATCGAACTTAGCATAGAGTTGCTTTTCCCTCAAAATCTGCAAAGACAACCTCAAGCGCGCATCGTGCTCTTCTTCTCGCCCTGAGTACACTAAGATGTCGCTCTATGAAAACCACGACGAACCGATCCGTGTCTTCTTTGAAACACCACTGCTCATCATATCCATAAACGCCGCTTGCGCGTTAGTCAACCCGAACGGCATTACCGTAAATTCGTGAGTGCCTATACCGAGTCCGAACGCTGCTTTTATGGATATCGCCTCCTTAACTCTTAATCGGTGATACCTGGACCTCAAGTCGATCTTCGAAAATACCGCGAAAGACCTTTCAAATTGATCAAACAAGTCATCTATCCGTGGCAACGGATACTTGTTTTTAATCGTCGACTTATTCAATCAAGCGGTAGTCTATACACATCCGCATCGTGCCATCTTTCTTCTTGACAAAGAGTACCGGCGTACTTACGGCGAAACACTTGGCCTAATAAAACCTCGATCCAATAACTCCGGATCTCGAGCCTTAAGCTCCACCAATTCCTTTGGCGCCATCCTATACGGAGCAATAGACACCGGCGCGCATTCCGCAATGCAGATCAATCCCGAACTCCACCTCTCGATCCTGGCGGCAAACCCTAAGCTCCTCGAAACACATCCGCAAATTCCTTAACAAGATTTAACCTTCTCCACAGCAGACTCTCTTAGCCTCCAACGATACACATGAACTACATACGCTTCACAAATTTCTTCCTCGACCATCTTCTCGCTTTCAAAGCGGATACCACATTTGATAAGTAATCTCTCCTATTACCTATCATAGCCACCTCATCACCCTCAACCGCCTTAAGAACCATGCGCTTGGCGCGCAATCCAATTTCACTGATACTTGACCAACCAATCCATCCCAAGAATCGATCGAACTCCCAAACAGCAGCTCCATCGGATCGAGAGCAAACACTACCCCTTGAGTTCTAGGGTACCTCTCTAAACAGTTTATCTACTACTACAGAGTGACCTAGAGGGCTAATCACGGTCATCCGCCTAGAAGATATCTCGAGTCTAAATCCATGGTCTCTACTATACTATCGGCAACATAAGAGTGCGTTGAACCCACATCAATCAAAGCGTTATAAGGAGAACCAAAATCAAAACGTCACGGCGTGTCGCCGCTCTCCTCTCGCGCCGCAAAGATACACTAATCCAGCCGCCCGCATCGTAACTACCGTACCTCTCGCGCGTGCTCCGGCCCCGACAGAACCATTACCACCTCTCGCCATTACCACGGCCCCTCTGCGGTGGCGGTCCACTACCTCCGAATCGATTACGGCCCGACTCTCGGATCAATCTCGCCCACCTACGCGGACAATCCCTTGCACGGTGCTCGAGAACCACACTCAAAGCAACCTTTTCCTCCACCCAAAGAACCACCCCAATGAGATTTTCCACACCGATCACATCACGGCGGTCCCCGCCTAGCAAAGAACAAACCTAGCAGTCGGGTCGGCCCACTCGGTCTAGCCTCTCTTCATGATTACCCGACGATCCAAAGACCCAAAACTCCTCTTATGCCTATTTCATCCATGCCCCGCTGCCTCACCGACTCCTTAACACCCTCGGCTACCTTAGCCTTCTCAACTAAGACAAGAAACTCGCGCCTCGCCGAGGAGCAATCAGCGACCTCAACTCGCCTCACGCACCATCCTCGAAACGAACACACCTCTCATGCTCATGGCCCACAATGCCCTCGGCATACCTACTCACCCGAAACTCGGAACTCACGTACTCGAAATAGATTTACTCCCGAACAAGCCTCGAAACGCCTTTCGCCGGAGTCGATATAACTAGCCCCGATGTACTTCTTTTGATATGCGTACTAAATAATCCCATGTCGATCCTCATCGCCACACTTCGCCCGAACTGTGAGCCACCACCGGTATGACTCATCCCGAGCGGCGATACGATGCCCTTCACTTTCTTCACCACAAATCCAGATCATCCATGATCCGCTCGGTTGCCTCCACCAATATTCAAGCAAAGGCTTTGGAGCAACACCGTAAACACCTCGGAAGAATTCGGCCCCGTTTGCCCGGAGTCGCTCAAGAACAGATTTCCTAACTCCTGCACCACCACCTACACCAGCTACCCTTTCTAACACTCGCAGCATCGCCTGAGACACTGCGTCCTCTCCAGTCTGATCTTGGAACTCACCACCTCCAGCTGGTGGTGGAAACGGTATCTCATTTTCTCGAACCACGACTGCATCCTACGGGCTCAGAAACTGTCATCCTACCCCTACCTCTACCACGAGTATTACGACCACGTCCGCCTCGAGTGCTCATGACTAAACTTTCTACGTATCTGATTAAGAATTTTATGCATCAGTATTTATTCCACTTGTTTAAAAGCAAGTCTTATGAATATTAAAGAGGATTTGTTCTCGCGAGTTCACAGAATCCTATCAGTTTCAATCCCTAAAGTAATGTACTATTGCTATTCATCAAATCATATCACATCCAACCAAATCACAAGCGATAGTACGGGGTACTTACCTGGGCGAACTGGTGCCGGAGACTCGGTGCCATGCCTTTCAAACCATACTTTCAAAACAAAAACACCTAAAGCAGACTTTTAAAAACATTTTGGGCCTCGGGCCCACAGCCGAGCCTTTGAACTTGGCTCTGATACCACAATTGTAACACCCCAAACCCGGACAGGACACCACGTCTGAATCTGGTATGTTACGGGGGAAACGTTTTTGAGAGATAAGATTTTTCGTTTAAAAGCGGGGCGAAAACCATAGTGAACTTGAAGAAAATTGGAGTAGGCCTGTTTGATTAGATTTTGAAAACTTATCCAAAGTATATAGTAAAAAAACGAGTTGATTTCATTTAGTATTTCCAATAGTTTCTTAGTACGATTTTGAAACATTTTTGACTTGGTAGAATATCGAGTTTGGTTTGAAAATCACTTGAGTTTATTTTATAGCAAAACATAGTGAGATACCCGATGGTATAGTTTAAAGCACATCGCGATATAGTTTTGAAAACATTATCTTACCAAATTTTTAGTAAAATTTCATACCAAGTTATTTGTTAAGCAGGTTGAGAATCTAATTAAAACATAACCATCATTAAACATAATTTAAAGGCCTTTTACAAATCCAAATTAAACCTCAAATAAAAATAAATAAGCTAAGGTACCCAAAGTGAATAGTCTGAGCAAAACTTTTATTAAGGCATGGCATGTGCATCCCGAGTCCACCCCGGCTCCGTGTCCGCGTCTACGAGTCACCTGAAATGTCAAAGGAGAGGGTGAGTCGAATGACTCAGTGCATAAATCCCGCTCCCGATGAAACAACATGCTAACACACATCATACATAGCAACACAATTAATGCAACCCGATCCTAACCATCCGTATCTCCTTTTTCTACCCCGTGTGGTACCAAACCACCGGTGGTGCTAAACCACCGGTGACATATAGTCACAATGTGTTACCAAAACACTGTGTCCCAAAGACACAATATCCGTCAATGTGGTGCCAAACCACTTTGGTGTCCCAAAGACACGTTTGTGCTACCAAAGCACCGTGACCAAGTCACGAATCCAATGATGGGGCCAACCCATCGTGTGATACCCAATCACTAGCGCGATCCCATATCTCAAGTGGGGCTAACCCACGGTGGTGTCAAACCACGGGGACGAGTCGCAATGAGGTGCTCAACCTCCGTGTCCCAAAGACACAAATGTGGTACCAAACCACCGTGACCGTAGTCACAATAATCGAATGATGGGGCCAACCCATCGTGTGATACCCAATCACTAGCGACGATCCCATATCTCAAGTGGGGCCAACCCACGGTGGTGTCAAACCACAGGGGACAAGTCGCAATGAGGTGCCAAACCTCCGGAGGTGCCAAACCTCTGGTGACCCAAAGTCACAAAGTGTGTTACCAAAACACTTGGTGCTCGCCAAGACAAAAATATCACCCCCCCCACTCATATCACCCATCATCATACCAACTCATGTGATCATGCATATCATACAAATCATGCATATTATGCCAACATACCAAGCATTATATCACATAGCATACATAACATAGATCACGATATCATATACCATTAATAGTACTCATAATAGAACAGACTTACCCGAATCGTACACCTACCCCATTTAGGTATCCACATGTCCATCATACTGTTATGGTTTTTAACAGGCAAACAGGTTTATTAATAACATTACTAAGTATCAGTGTGTTAGTTTACACACCTGGTAATTACGAGTCTAAAGATCCCAACGACCGATCTATGTCCCTCGATTATCAAGCTCCTATAACAATCGGCCAACACAGGATTAGGCACTAAGACCATTCGGCCAAAGACATATAAACCCAAAGGGGTTAATTTCAATCCCTTACCTTACTCTTGCGAATGGTTTGGTTTCCAACCAAACCTCGAACCAACAGTGGTTCTCCTTCTAACAATCGGCACCCTATAAGACAAATAATTAATCCCTAATCACCCTTGACTTGATCGGAAACAAAAGATTGAACTAACAATACTAACACCAATCACTTACCCTCCACTTACCAATTGACTCCTTGTTCAAGGATTGAACAACCAACCAAGATCCACCCTTCACTGATATTCGGCCAAGAGAGCTACAAGGGAGAGGAGAGATTCGCCAAAATGAAAACACAAGCTAGAAGGAAATTTCTGCAATCACCAAGGGAGGATTCGCTACAACTAGAAAAGAAAATAATAAAAGAAATAGATGTGGTTTAAGAGAAGAAAGAAATCGGTCAATGGTTGAAGAGATATTCGGCTCAAGTGCTTCAAGAAATGGGAGAAAATAAATGGAAATTCGGCTAAGAGAGCAATGTGAATTCGGCACTAGTGTATTAAGAGAAAAGAGACGAAAATATGATAAGAAAAGGTATTAGTTTCGGCTATCAATGTTTTTAAGTCAACGAAAGAATTATGGAGAAGAGAAAATACCATTCGGTTTACACAAATGACAAAAGAAAAAGAACATGAAGAGGGGATATTCGGCTACCAAGAAAACTTAAGAGAAAACAGGCAAATTTCAAGCTTGAATGCTCTTGAACTCTCGGTTTCCAAAAAGAAGAAAATGTACGAATTTCTTTGACAAAAAGTGACCGAACACACCCAAAATGCCAAATGCATTTCGGCCCCTCCAACACCATACCATGCCATCCACTTCCCCACTCCACACTCCCCAAATTCAAGCTAAATCCCCCAATAGCTCCCAACCACTCATTTCAAATGAGTTTACCAAGTCTTACTCCTACCATCACTCTCCACCTTTCATTTGAAAGTGAAGACCAAGTCCAAGTAGAATTTCACTAGCCTTCTACCTCTCCTCCATGCCGTCCCAAAAAGAAACCAAAATGGGGACTCTGCAGCTCGAACACTGGACCTCCACCACAAGTAGATGACGCCACACCAAGCTTCCCCAAGTAACGCATGCTTGCCACTTTGCCAGCTCACTTTTTGTTCAACAAAACACCAAATAAAACTCTTATACCCCAGCTCCATCAGCTCCCCTGACTTAGGCCTAAAACAAAAATTTTCCTACCTACTCAGGCACACTCCTAGCCTACAATTAAGCCTCGAAACTACACAAACAACAACACAGCACACCAACACATGCAATTTCATGCAACAACAAAATAGCCCCTAACCCGGGATATTACAGCACCACATGCCCGTGTACCAGGCCATGTGCTAGGCCGTGTAACAGCTTGACTTGTATGCAATAGAACTTACAGGGGACACATGACCGTGTCGCTAGGCTGTGTATCACACACAGCTGAGTCACACGCTCGTGTCTCAGGCCGTTGGACATGAATTTGCCCAAAATCAAGTAATTTCCAACCCAAACCATGCATACACCTAAAGGCATTTTGTTCACATAATCAAGACATAACAACCTTACCAAAACATCATTAACACATGCACTATAATACCATTACAAATCGTCCTATACATGCCATTATAAACCTTTACCAAATTACTCAAAAACTACCTATTTGTCCACTGGATAGTGTGGTAGATATCCGACGAGCTTCCAATCGATCGAGGTTCCGATAATTTGTAAAGTAAAGAAAAATAACTACGTAGGCAATGAATGCTTAGTAAGCTCCTATAAACTTTAAACATAGTATTCAATTTCAATAATGAACTTTATAGGATAATTATAAACCTATACCAGTGCTATAAAACTTATAAAAATATATAACCCTCAACTCACAAATGAGTAAGTCCATCGACATCACATCTATTTGTCATTTATAACATAATAGGATTTTTATAAGACATATTGTACAATCATCGACCTTATCATAAGATTATGAATCGTCCTATTTACTTACTTTCCATTCCATTTCAAATGCTTAGCATAAACTTAAACAACATTATCAATTCACGAATTAGTGTATTTATCCATGATATAGGTAAATTCATCCATAGTATAAGTAGATTTCTCACATATAAGTACATCATTTCACTCATAAATCCTTTTATATCATCATATATATCCCAATTATGAACTTACTGTTTCATTCCTTTTTCTTACCCATTTCATTTGCATAATACAAAGCATAAGCATAAAAATCAACCATAACCACAAGCTTGACACAAGCCTAAAAATCATCATCAATACACAAGTTAGTGCATTTATGTAACACCCCAAACCCGGCCTAGACATTATGGTCGAATCTGGCGTGTCACATTGAAGTGTCTTTCGAAAATTTGACTTCTTGGTAAAAACTCGTTTCTAAGTTTAAAAACCCTTATTATTATTTTACAAATCATCTAGTCAAACCGTTTGCCTTATTATCTTCTCTTGTTATAGGGTTGACTCAAAATCGTGGAAGCTTTTGAAAAATCCAATGTTTAAATTTCGTGTATTTGAAAATAGTAATTATTTTGAAAATTCGCCTTCTCCTAAACTAGCAGTTTAAAATAAGCAAACAAAGCCCAATAAAAAAACAATTTAAACAAACATAAATGGCCTTATTGCATAAACAAAACCCAACATCAACTTTAAAATTTAAATAAAAATAAGTGTAGAACAGCTGCAGTTGGGTGGCCACCTCCGAGTCCCTCACAGCACCAAATTGCCTATGGTTGAGGATTTCCTGTGCAGATAAAAGGAAAGGGTGAGTTTACGAAAACTCAGTGTGTAATCCCCTAACAAGCAATCAGTCAATTAAGCAGTAGATAAATGCGATTTGGGCTCGAGCGAATACAATAACGATCCAGATTCGGTGTGGGCCTAAGCCCTATCTCAGAACGATAAGCGATTGGCTTGAGCCCAGCACAATGCCAGTAATCAGTAGGGCCTTTGCCCAATTTCAGTATTAGTATTAGTGGGGCCTTGGCCCATAACAATAACAGATATCAGTCATGCAGTGAACAATATGTAATATCATTAATGGATGCGATAACGATGCGAGATCATTAATCGCGCGAGATATGCGATCAAATCCTACCCAATCCAGCCTCTACACACCACTCCATCCTGCCAAACACACCATGTAGGGATAAAATCGACCCACCCAGCTAGACACACCAAGATTAGCACCGGTTGCGGCACTAAGCGATGTTGCAACAAAGTCGCCACAAGAAATAAATCGCATATAGCCATCGATAGGTCCGCGATGCGTCTTGGGCGACCCGTGCGACCTTATCAGTACAGTACACTTCCTCCAAATATAACAACCCATCCCCATACAATATGTCGTGACATAATATAATATGTGTATGCAAAATGTCATGCTCAATCATAGTCATACATAACATAAGCCCATAACAGTCATTTTACCCTATGGGGGTATTTTGGTCATTTTATCCTATGGGGGTGTAACGCCCCAAAATTATGGGGTTGTAATTTTTGCTGAATTTGCTTAAATTCCACGATATGCTTGAACAGCTAGTTATTTGAGTGTATTTGGGCGTTCTTGTAACACCCTGGTTTAGGGGCTATGCAATCTGAGTTTAACCCAGGTGTTGGAAGATTTTTGGGTGTGCTTTGGTGTATTTAGAGGTTTTAAGAATGATTGGATGAGCAGGGAGTACCTTGGAAAATTTTAGATTTTTAGTGTAAAAGGGGAAATAGGGCAAGAAGGCCTTAAAATAAATTGGTGGAATTTAGGACACAAGAAACAAGATTGGGTGGAGTGGCATGGAGGCGCCGCTTGGAGCTTTGAAAGGGGACGCCTAAGGAGCAGGGTTCGAGTGCTAAGGCAGCAATTTTGTTTTATTTTTGCGTCGACCAAAGGATCACTAAGTAGGCCTTAAAAATTAATGGCCAGTTGGTGGACATGAAAGTCTAGTTGGCAAAGTGGCTCTCATGCGCCACTTAGGCGCTGAAGGAAAGAAAGGGCGCTGGTTCGAGTGGGGGCAGCGGCATTTTTGGCGTTTTTATTTTGCTATGTGATGGGCTGAAGTAGGAAGGGGTTCGAATAACATGGGAAGCAGTTGGGCTTTTATTTTTTTTTAGCGTTAAAGGAAGGGACTAAGGAAGTAGGGCTTAAAATAATATTGTGGGCGTTGGTGGACAAGAAAGATGGGCTGGTAAAGTGGCTGGGGCGTTGTAAGGAGGGCTTGGGGCAGGTCATGAGTTCAAGGCGCAAGGGAAATAGAATTTTGGATATTTATTTTGCAAGCTGGCATTGGAGATGGAGAGGGCTTAAAAGAAAATGGGGCGAATTTATATCATAAAAAGCGCTTTGGCCGAATGGCCTGGGGCGCTACCTGCAGCATGGGTTGTAGCAGGTCCTATGTTCGAGACCTATGGGCAGCAGTCTGGGTGTTTTATTTTGGTTTTATTTTGTAGCAGTTTGGAAAGGCAGTGGACGGCACATGGGAGCTTCAAATGGATAAAGATTAAGTCTTTGTTGTTTAGTTCTTTTAGAATTAACTTGGAAGGTAAGTGATAAGGGTTGGGTTATTTTAATTATTTTAGATAGTGGTAGGATAATTGTAGGATTATTTTATTTAGTTTTATTAGTAAATAGGAGTTGTGATTGGTTTATTTTGATTGTGATAAGTATGGGATAAAATAAGAATTTTAATAGGGATTAGATGGTGGCAAATTGTAGGACTCTTGGGGGGTTTGTTTTATTTATTTTGAATATAGGATAAGGGATAAATAAGGCTTATTAATTTATTTATTTGAATGGATCGGGAGGAGTAAAGTAAGGGAGTTGGCTAATTCAAATTGGTTTGAATTAGTGGCCATAAGTGATGGCCGAATCTTGGTTTTTTCAGGTGGGAGGAGTGGCGGCCGAATTCTATAAATAGGGGGGGTAGAGTGCCGAAATTATTCTTTTAGTCTCTTGCCGAAAATTAGTATTTGTGTCTCCTAAATTCTGCTAGTAGCCGAATGTTCACTTGAACCCCCCCTAAACCTCATTTTGTCTACTTCTATTTCTTTAAACCATTAGGCTTCCTCCTCATTCTTTTAATTTCTTTCATCGCTTTGCAAGCCGAATCTCTCCCTTTTATTACCGAAATCTCCCTTTTCTATTTGTCTTCATCTTGGCCGAATAGTAGAGTGGTGCTGATCTCCTTGGGGGTGTCTCTTTCAATCGTTGGAAAAGGATTTCGACAGGGTTGGAGGAGTAACCGGGATTCAAGATATTTTGGTAAGAAATATTTAAATTAGTTCGGTGTTTAGACTTATAACTCGGGGTTTAACCAGTTTATCTGATTAAGCGTTTTGATGGAGGCCAATACCACTCCAAGGAGGACAAGGAAAGTACCTATCCCAAAGTTTAAGAAAAGAGTCGCATCTCGTGGTTCGGGATTGGCCACTGGTGTGGGCCAAGACGTAAAGCTATAGGCAGATAGCCGTAGTCTCTCTTAGCGATAGCGTCGAGGATCGAGAGTCTAGAACTCCAAGTAATAAGGTGTGTAGTTAGCTATTGTTTCCGGGTTTTATGTGATATCTGCTTATGTTATATGCTTACTAATAAGTGCAGTGGTAAAAGTGCAATAGATACCCTAAAAGGGGTATGGCGTTGATCAGGTAAAAAGCAAATTGTTAGTATTGTTGTCATTTATTTGTATATGAGTGAATGCCTATGTTTGTGAATGACATGCACATGCATCATATTGTCATTATATCATATTACATGTGCATGGGTGGGTTAAGAAAGAAGGACCGGGTGTACTTCGAGTACGTGGTTGATGTCAGCTTTGTGCTACATCGTGGATGGCATTGGTTGCCTTTTTGGAGGGAAAAGGAGAGGGTGACTCGATAGTCCCCTGGTGTGTGGTAGGCTGGATAAGGGGGTGTGTAGCGGATGGACCTTAGGATTGGGTTGGGTTTCATGTTGCATTGTTCCGTTGTGAAATGATATGGAAATGGGCCATGCCCAATATGACATGTGGAAAGGTATGTTTTGAGAACATACGTGGAAATGGGCCAAGCCCAAATGATCGATGGATTGATAAGAAAAGGGCCTAGCCCAAAGCTTGAATATGATTTGATTGTGGGCCAAGCCCAAATTGTGGTAATGTTTAAATGATTATATTTACATGCCGCATTTTATAATTGGGTTGATTTGTGGCTAACATGTGGGTGGATATCGGTGGTTTAATTACACATCGAAATCAGTGTGACTCACCTAACTTTTTAAACATCGCAGTGAGTCGTGATTAATGGACCGGGTTGGAGTAGATACAAAGGTGGCCATGCGAGCGATTTTCATGCGTAAGTAGATGTTTTACTTGTTTAGTTAGTTAATAATGATTTTTATATTATCCGTATTTTGGGAATTTATTTGATGTAATAAGGGCCACTTTTGATTTAAAGTACTCTATTTATGGTTATTGAAGTTTATGTTTACTTAGAAGTATTTTTTTTACAAATGATTTATATTATAATAACTTATAATAAAGTTTTAATTCGGATATTTTATATCAAGCTTATTTTATTTAATAGATTTTAAATGAACATAGTATTCAAAAGTTAACAAATTTTCAACCGCTTTTCCGTAGTGACATACCGAGATCCGGTCGGGGGCTTGTGGGCGGGTTTGGGGATGTTCTGATTTGGTATCGAGCCGGTTCAAAACTCGGCTTTGAGGTTTTGGGCCCAAAAACATTTTCAAATGGGCTTTTCAAAAATATGGATTTTTAGGAAATATTTTCAGTTATTCGGCATGGCACTGTACCTCGGCCCGAAAGTCCACTGCAAGTACTTGGACTTTTGAAGTGATTTGTTATATGCGAATTGTTATGGGCTTATTTGGGCTCGTAGATTAGAATATTAGGGCTATTGAACCCTAGGATTAGTTTACTCAAACATTGAACACATAAGACTTAAGGACCATTAAACAAACCTGTGATTAAGTCGCCGAGTTAAGGTGTGGCAACCATTGTGCGCATGTCTAGGAGTGGATCCGAAAGAGCTTGGTACTTAAGCGGTCCTCGTGACTCACCTCCTCTTCGTTGGAATCCTACCTGGTGCGTAGCTACGGTTCACCTTAACCAAGAGGACTTGTTCATAGGCTAAACCAATTATTAAAACCCGAAAGGGACTAGCCGTCTTAGTTTTATAAAATTCCTAGTTTTAAAACCCTTAGTTTTAAAATTTCCAAAATTTACCCCTTTGGTTTGTAAACTCTAAATCTGATTTTGAAAGATGTTTTCTCGATTTACAAAATTACCAAAAATACCCCTGTAGGAAAATGACGAAAATACCCCTGGGGTAAAAATGGGCAGAAATGTCTGGATAGTGAATGTGGGTGGTAGATACCACCGAATGTGCCTCTACTGAGGAAGGAATGTGGCTTCATTGGGAAATGAAGGTGTCGCTAGTGATGAATGTGTTCTTGTTGATGAATGGATGTGTCCTTATGGATGAATGTGATATTCTGAAATAGAATAGGGAACTTGAACTGAAAATTTGTGTGATCGAAAGAACTACCTCTAGAAATTCTTTTCATAAAATTGTTAGTGGTTAAACAAAGGAACAAATACTAATGCATAAAACTCCTTAATCGATTAAATCGCGACGATAGAGATGAGTTTTAGGGGCCGCGGTGAGAGTAGATTGGCGGCGATCGGAACCCGGTGAGGGTCCGCCATGGGTCGAAAAGTGAAGTGCCGCCACCAAAGAATGGCGCAGAGGAGCAAGATCGATAGGTGAAGATGGCGCAGCGATGATCGCGGGCCATGTTACGAGTGCTAGAGCGAGTAGCGAGGAGCTAGTAGGGAAACGGAACTCGAAAGTCGATGATCGAAAGGCTTAGATTGAGCGGAGCCGAGATCTTTAGAGGGTATCTCGAGTAGCTCGAACGTAGCGGAGTATTGGCTAGAAGCGATCGAAAGAATCATGGACGATTTGGACTGTACCAACGAAGAAAAGGTGAAAGGTGTTGTTTCATTACTTTGCGACGAAGCTTATCGTTGGTGGCTCATCATCAAACAAGGTGTCCGCGGATCGATTGGATTGGGATTACTTTAAGGCCAAGTTTGAAGGAAAGTGCGTATGAGCGATTATTTGGACTCGCAAAGGAAAGCGTTTCTAAACCTAGTACAAGGGAGTAAGTCGATAGCAGTCTGACGGCGGAATTTGTGCGGGTGCCGATATGCTAAGGGAATTGTGGCCACGATTATGAGAGGTGCGTCCGGTTTGAAGACGGATTGCGAGATGAGCTACGAGTATTGATTGCTCGCCGAGGAAAGAGACTTAGCGGTGCTAGTGGAGAAAGCTCGTATAGTGAAGAAGTTAAGAGGACGGTAAGGGAAAAGCTGGGAAAAGAATAGGAACGAGAATAAGAAAAGGGTTAGACCGTCAGCATCGTTTGGAGATGCTCAAAAAAGACCGAGAGTTGAGAATACGGTACGTCCACCTATGCCAGTTGCTGAGAATCGAAATCGTATCCGTGTTCGGTGGTGTGGAAGACCTCACACAGAGAGTGTTGGGGAAATAGTAAAGAATGCTTTCGGTGCGGATCTAAGGCACATCTGGTTAAGAATTGTCCTCAAGCAACGAGAGGTCGAGGTTGGAGCCATGAAGGAAAAGGTACCGACGGAGATGCTAAAGGATCGGATCTGCGAGTCGACCAAGGACTTGATATCGGTATGTTCTTTATTTTGGGACACCATTTATTGTTTTGTTAATGTGAAGTTAGTTCATGCTTGTGTGGCTAGTGAAGTGTAGAAACCACAATGTGAACTTTAAAACCGTGTCTAGAAGACATGATAGATTTACTAAGATCGAGTCTGCGCAGTTGTGGCGCAGAGTAGCAAGTCATGGTAGTAAGTAATTTCGAGGACGAAATTATTTTTAAGGAGGGTAGAATTGTAACACCCTGGTTTAGGGGCTATGCAATTTGAGTTTAACCCAGGTGTTGGAAGATTTTTGGGTGTGCTTTGGTGTATTTAGAGGTTTTAAGAATGATTGGATGAACGGGGAGTACCTTGGAAAATTTTAGATTTTTAGTGTAAAAAGGGGAAATAGGGCAAGAAGGCCTTAAAATAAATTGGTGGAATTTAGGACACAAGAAACAGTTGGGTGGAGTGGCATGGAGGCGCTGCTTGGAGCTTTGAAAGGGGACGCCTAAGGGAGCAAGGGTTCGAGCTGCTAAGGCAGCAATTTTTGTTTTATTTTTGCGTCAACCAAAGGACTGGGCTAAGTAGGCCTTAAAAATTAATGGCCAGGTTGGTGGACATGAAAGTCTAGTTGGCAAAGTGGCTCTCATGCGCCACTTAGGCGCTGAAGGGAAGAAAGGGCGCTGGTTCGAGTGGGGGCAGCGGCATTTTTAATGTTTTTATTTTGCTATGTGATGGGCTGAAGTAGGAAGGGGTTCGAATAACATGGGAAGCAGTTGGGCTTTTATTTTTTTTAGCGTTAAAGGAAGGGACTAAGGAAGTAGGGCTTAAAACAATATTGTGGGCGTTGGTGGACAAGAAAGATGGGCTGGTAAAGTGGTTGGGGCGTTGTAAGGAGGGCTTGGGGCAGGTCGTGAGTTCAAGGCGCAAGGGAAACAGAATTTTGGATATTTATTTTGCAAGCTGGCGTTGGAGATGGAGAGGGCTTAAAAGAAAATGGGGCGAATTTATATCACAAAAAGCGCTTTGGCCGAATGGCCCGGGGCGCTACCTACAGCATGGGTTCTAGCAGGTCCCATGTTCGAGACCTATGGGTAGCAGTCTGGGTGTTTTATTTTGGTTTTATTTTGCAGCAGTTTGGAGAGGCAGTGGACGGCACATGGGAGCTTCAAATGGATAAATATTAAGCTGCTATTGTTTAGTTCTTTTAGAATTCGGCTGGAAGGTAAGTGATAAGGGTTGGGTTATTTTAATTATTTTAGATAGTGGTAGGATAATTGTAGGATTATTTTATTTAGTTTTATTAGTAAATAGGAGTTGTGATTGGTTTATTTTGATTGTGATAAGTATGGGATAAAATAAGAATTTTAATAGGGATTAGATGGTGGCAAATTGTAGGACTCTTGGGGGGTTTGTTTTATTTATTTTGAATGTAGGATAAGGGATAAATAAGGCTTATTTATTTATTTATTTGAATGGATTGGGAGGAGTAAAGTAAGGGAGTTGGCTAATTCTAATTGGTTTGAATTAGTGGCCATAAGTGATGGCCAATCTTGGTTTCTTCAGGTGGGAGGAGTGGCGAATTCTATAAATAGGGGGTAGAGTGCCAAATTATTCTTTTAGTCTCTTGCAGAAAATTAGTATTTGTGTCTCCTAAATTCTGCTAGTAGCCGAATGTTCACTTGAACCCCCCCTAAACCTCATTTTGTCTACTTCTATTTCTTTAAACCATTAGGCTTCCTCCTCATTCTTTTAATTTCTTTCATCGCTTTGCAAGCCGAATCTCTCCCTTTTATTGCCGAAATCTCCCTTTTCTATTTGTCTTCATCTTGGCCGAATAGTAGAGTGGTGCTGATCTCCTTGGGGGTGTCTCTTTCAATCGTGGAAAAGGATTTCGACGGGGGTTGGAGGAGTAACCGGGATTCAAGATATTTTGGTAAGAAATATTTAAATTAGTTCGGTGTTTAGACTTATAACTCTGGGTTTAACCGGTTTATCCGATTAAGCATTTTGATGGAGGCCAATACCGGTCAAGGAGGACAAGGGAAAGTCCCTATCCCAAAGTTTAAGAAAAGAGCTTTCTCTCCGGTTCGGGATTAGCCACCGAGGTGTGGGCCAAAGACATAAAAGCTATAGGCGGATAGCCGTAGTCTCGCTTAGCGATAGCGTCGAGGATCGAGTCTAGAACTCCAAGTAATAAGGTGTGTAGTTAGCCATTGTTTCCGGGTTTTATGCGATATCTGCTTATGTTATATGCTTACTAATAAGTGCAGTGGTAAAAGTGCAATAGATACCCTAAAAGGGGTATGGCGTTGATCAGGTAAAAAGCAAATTGTTAGTATTGTTGTCATTTATTTGAATATGAGTGAATGCCTATGTTTGTGAATGACATGCACATGCATCATATTGTCATTATATCATATTACATGTGCATGGGTGGGTTAAGAAAGAAGGACCGGGTGTACTTCGAGTACGTGGTTGATGTCAGCTTTGTGCTACATCGTGGATGGCATTGGTTGCCTTTTTGGAGGGAAAAGGAGAGGGTGACTCGATAGTCCCCTGGTGAGTGGTAGGCTAGATAAGGGGGTGTGTAGCGGATGGACCTTAGGATTGGGTTGGGTTTCATGTTGCATTGTTCCGTTGTGAAATGATATGGAAATGGGCCATGCCCAATATGACATGTGAAAGGTATGTTTGAGAACATGTCGTGGAAATGGGCCAAGCCAGCGATCGATGGATTGATGAGAAAAGGGCCTAGCCCGTGCTTGAATATGATTTGATTGTGGGCCAAGCCCAAATTGTGGTAATGTTTAAATGATTATATTTACATGCTTTTGCATTTTATAATTGGGTTGATTTGTGGCTAACATGTGGGTGGATATCGGTGGTTTAATTACACATCGAGTGCAGTGTGACTCACCCAACTTTTAAACATCGCAGTGAGTCGTGATTAATGGACCAGGTTGGAGTAGATACAAAGGTGGCCATGCGAAGCGATTTTCATGCAGTAGATGTTTTACTTGTTTAGTTAGTTAATAATGATTTTTATATTATCCGTATTTTGGGAATTTATTTGATGTAATAAGGGCCACTTTTGATTTAAAAGTACTCTATTTATGGTTGTTGAAGTTTATGTTTACGTAGAAGTATTTTTTTACAAATGATTTATATTATAATAACTTATAATAAAGTTTTAATTCAGATATTTTATATCAAGCTTATTTTATTTAATAGATTTTAAATGAACATAGTATTCAAAAGTTAACAAATTTTCAACCGTTTTCCAGTAGTGACATACCGTGATCCAAGTCGGGCTTGTGGGCGGGTTTGGGGATATTCTGATTCTAAGGAGGCACAGGTTCGAGTCTGAGCTTTGGAAAATTTTTGGTTTCTGGATCTTAAGAGGAAGGGGCTGTTAGCAATCGGACTTAAGTATAAATATGTACGATTATGTGTCACAAAAAGAGCATGTGACTAAGTGGGTGTGGCAACACTGAGATAGCAAGGAGAGTGGGGTTCAAATCTCATGAATAGCAAAAGGGGACTTTTATTTTATGTCTTGGGGGTGGAAGAAGTAGAGTTTGGGACAAACTCTGCAAAGGAGGTTGAAGACTTGGTCAAGAATTTCGAATGGAAGGCTGGGAGCAATTCAAGGAGGATTTGGTGGAGAGTTTGAGGGAGTTGGAGTGTGGAGGAGTCTTGGCCGAATGGGAGAGTATGGCTAAGGGAGGAATTTCGGCTAGGGGGTGTCATTTAGGCATTTCGGCAACTTTGTGTGAGGAAAAAAAACTGAAAATCCTCTCTGCAAATTCCGGGTTTCATTCTTTTTGGCATCTCGTGCAAACTTTTACCATTTGGGTTTTATCATTCTTTCATCTTTTCATCTAATATTTTTCTATTGCTGTTGACCTTCTGCCAAATCATTCTTTCTTCTTTCGGTTCCTCTTTGGCCGAACACAACCCTTCTTTGCCTCTCGTGATTCTTTCCTTTTCTTTACAAGATAGCCGAGCACTTTCTTTCTTCTTGTGTTAGCCGATTCTATTAGGGCCTGCGTATCCTCTTCTCTTCGTTCTAACCATTTTTGAGTCTCTTCCATTGGTGGGTAAGTGGTGGCTATAGCCGAATGTAGGTTGGCTCTTTCTTTTTTTCGATTTGGTTTCTATGGGGCCGAAAGGCTGTTCCCCTAATTGCCGTGGAGGTGTATTACTAACATTTTCTTACTAGTCGAGTGTTATTAGGGACTCGTTTACTTTAATCAAGAGGGTTGGCCGATACTCTTCTACTGCAAGAGAGCTATCATTTTGTGGTAAGTGAAGTTAGTTTGATCAGCGTTTCAATAGTTTGGATTAACAAGTGTTGTGGCTAATTAATGGTGGTTGTTATCACAGGTGTCTTAGAAGCGCTTCAAACCACAACTCGTAACAGGTGTGTAATCGTACACCTATGTTGTTTCTGTAAAAGAGACGAATGAAGGTGTGAACTCACACCCCGGATTAGTTGTGAATCGGTAAAAGCCGAAAAGCTAAAACTTCAGCATCTGAGGGCTCACGAGATTGCGAGCGCTCGTAGAGTTAAACCGAGCCACAATCGTTGGCGATAGACTGTTGAGGCTGCCACGAACTTTTTCGTGGGCTTAGGTCGTAATGGGCCTTGAGGGCCGAGATGGGACCCACATGGGTAACATTCCTGAAATACCCTCGACGGGTAAAATTACCGAAATACCCTCGAAGGGTAACATTACCGAAATACCCTCGAAGGGTAAAATTACCGAAATACCTCGAAGGGTAAAATTATCGAAATACCTCGAAGGGTAAAATTACGAAAATACCCTCGAAGGGTAAAATTATCGAAATACTCCTGATGGGTAAAATTACCGAAATACCCCCGATGGGTGAAATTACCATTTTACCCCTAACTGACAAAATGACCATTATACCCCTAGTGGCAGTGTGTATGATATTTAAATGACTGATTGTGATTGTGACATACTGCATACACAAAATATATATGACACGACATTCTGCATTAGGATTGGGTATCTGATTTAGGAGGAAGTACTGTACTAGTGGCTCTGCCACGTTGTTATCGTTTTAGTGGCTTCGCCACGTATACTGATTTTAGTGGCTTCGCCACGTTGACTGTTATTAGCAGCTTTGCTGCGTTATTATTAGCAACTATGCTGTGATATTGGTGTGCTGGCTGGGTGGGTCGACTTGGTCCCCACATGGTGTGTTGGTTGGTACGGGTGGTGTGTTGGCTGGACTGGGTTGGGTTGCATCTCTGTTTTGCATTGTTATGATTTTGGGCTTAGACCCACTCTGATACTTTATAGGGCTAAACCCAAACTGATTTGTTGCTGGATAGGGCTTGGGCCCAGACTGTCACTGTAATAGGGGATTACACACTGAGTTCTCGTAACTCACCCTTTCTTTTAACTGTGCAGGTAATCCCCAGCCTTAGATGATTTGGAGCTGCGAGGGACTTGGAGGTGGCCACACGCTCGATATGTTTTAATCTTGCACTTAATTTTTATTTTTAATATGTTGGGTTGAAAATTATGTAATAAGGCCATTCGAGGGTTTTTAACTTTTATTGGGTTTTAAATTTTCACGTTAATCTGTTAGATTAGGAAACACGGGTTTTCAAAATAATAACTGTTTTCAAAGAAAAACCACGATTTTCAAATCTTAAAGTTTACAACTAAAAAAAGACTCCCACGATTTTATTCCAGATTGATAAACCTAGAACAATTGATATGACCTAAAATGGGACGACATGATTTGATTTCACAACACTAACGTTTTCAACAACAATATTTGTAAATGGGACAAAAATATTTGACAAATAACTTTTATCGGCAAGTCCAATTTTAAAACGACACTTCGATGTAACACGTAAAATTCGATCGTAACGTCTAGGCCGGGTTTGGGGTGTTACAGGGGGTATTTCGGTCATTTTACCTTATGGGGGTATTTCGGTCATTTTACCTTATGGGGGTATTTCAATCATTTTACCATGTGGGGGTATTTCGGTCATTTTACCTTATGGGGGTATTTCGGTCATTTTACCTTATGGGGGTATTTCGATCATTTTACCCTATGGGGGTATTTCAGTCATTTTACCTTATGGGGGTATTTCGGTCATTTTATACTATGGGGGTATTTCGATCATTTTACCCTATTGGGGTATTTCGGTCGTTTTACCTTATGGGGGTATTTCAGTCATTTTACCCTATGGGGGTATTTCGGTCACTTTACCTTATGGGGGTATTTCAGTCATTTTACCCTATGGGGGTATTTCGGTCATTTTACCTTATGGGTGTATTTCGATAATTTTACCTTATGGGGGTATTTCTGTCATTTTATCCTATGGGGGTATTTCGGTCATTTTACCCTATGGGGGTATTTCGGTCATTTTACCTTATGGGGGTATTTCAGTCAATTTACCCTATAGGGGTATTTCGGTCATTTTACCTTATGGGGGTATTTTAGTCATTTTACCCTCTTTGGGGTCTCGGTGTAGATATCGACCTCTCGGGAGGTCCCCGATCGCCTCGGCGACTCATTAACCCTAAATGGTCATAATATGTAAATGGTAGAAGGCCCATTACTCGGCAAAGCTGAGCCCCTGGCTCGTCGCGCCGTTCACTCAGATTTCGCCACGGCTATGAGACCTACATAGCCCAGTCCAGTATTTGACACAAATCGTGGATTTCATCTGTGTGGGACCCACGAGCCCGTTTGGCCTACACGGCCCCTTTTTGGCCCAACGTGGCCCATTACGGCCTAAGCCCATGAAAATGCTCACGGAGGGCTCTACAGTCATACGCTCATGATTCATGGGCTCGGTTTGACCACACGAGTGTTCGCACGCCCATGTGACCTCCAAGCCCAATCCTCCGGCTTTTCGGCTTTTGCTATTCTACAGTCAAAACAGTGTGAATACACACATGTTTACGAGAAGAGAGCAAATCTCCACGTACACCAACCTAGATTCAAACATGACCCAATGTCAGTCCTTTAACCATTAGGGTAAAACATCCTCTTATTGACACTTAATTCAAAACCACCATCCTTACCTTGCTTGAATGAGGCGACTTTAGTCCTCCAAGACCGCTAACCAGAAGTGATCACACGCCTTTATTGATTATCTGTACCACAACACCGATCTCATTAACCAAGGTAGGCCATATAATTGGCCTCAATCCACAAATGATCTCCTATAAGAACATAATCAGTATACGACCTAAACTCCAAAAGTGAGGTGACGCATTACATTGATTGAACGCTGAGAACGAGGGTTGCGACTACTTCAAAACCACTTACACTCCACCACTCCTTGAGGAAAACCCTAGAATCGCAACGAGTAGCACATCATGAGGAAAGAATCAATATTCGGTAATCAAAAGATGAATAAGAGGGTATTCGATTTTAAAAAAAGAATAGAAGAGAACAGGTTTAATCTCAAAGTGGGGAGTATAAACACTTACCGATAATCAAAAACACTTGCAGCACTGGAGCAGCAAGAAGATGCGAAAAGAAGATCGGCGCAGAGAGTGATAAAAGAAAAGGGTGATATTCGGCTAAACCACATTCGTTAAGGGTAGATAGCTCTCGGTCAAAACAAGAAAAATATTGAGAGGTAGAAAACAAAAAGAGAAGGATCAGACCAAGTAAAATCGATTAAGAGCAGAACCTAGAAGGTAAAAAGGAGAAATAGCATGACAAAGGTAAACCGATTGAAAGGCAAAAAGAATATTCGGCCAAAAGAGAGCACAAATTGAGGAAGAGAAGAAGAGAGAAAAAGAAATGGAAGAGTTGCACACAAACTTGACTAACAACTATTGACCGAAAAGAAAGGGACTTTTGTTGAATAATGCGCAGCAACCAATACAAATTCGAATGAACCAAAAGCCGATAAATGAAAGAAAAGAAAATGAGAATTCGACAGACGCTAACACCAAAATGTTCCTCCAATGCCGAAAATGACAAACATTTTCTCTAGCCGAATTCTCAAAGCAAGAGTTCCCCCAAACGGCACAACACTTCCTCTCAATCAAACTCCTTGATTTTCTCCTAGTATCTCTCCCCTTATCCCTCCTTGAATTACTCCACCCATTTCTCCTCAACTCCCCCAACAACTCCATTCAAATTTTATTCAAACTCCCCTTAGCTGTGTTTCAGTCCAACTCCACTACCTACACATCTCAAGCAGCAAAATAAATACTCCATTGCAAAAGCCAAGACTTGAACCCCCTGACTTCTCAGACACTTCCAAACACTCCTAAATCACTTAACCACTGAAGCAGACATTCATTTATGTCACTTTCTTGCACATCTAAATATTTATGTGCAGTCTCCTAACTTTTCCCTTATTCAAGACCTATTTCTTTTAGGCCCAAAATTTGGGGCGTTACAATTCACCCCTCCTTAAAGAAATTTTGTCCTCGAAATTTCCATTTATCAGATCAGTCGCATAACACAGACTCCACCACTACGCTTCCGCTGCGTACTCTAGTTCCAAATTAGGTATATAGCCAAACGACCAGGACCCAACTCGAGCACATCTACGGCCTCTACCATGGCCTCTTGTACCTTATCCGTGTGTACCTCTTGTACTCATTGTCTATTCGCGTTTTATCTGAATTAAAAATTGTATGCAGATCGATTTACAGTTCTAGCAGTTTATTAACAAATGTCTTATGAAAAGTAGTAATTTAGAGTTTTGTTTTCGCAAATCAAGGTCTCCCTACAGTTTCCAGTTTCCTACAGTCTCAGTTTACTCTAACTAAAGAGTTTCAGTACAGTCCTACTATCTATAGTAGTCTCTCAGTGTATTTTAGTTCAAGTAGTCTACAGTATAAAGAAAACTTACAGATTCAGCGCTGGAGACTCGGTGTGCCACACTTGTAAACCTTCCAAAACACTTCAAGAACAGTT
Organism: Gossypium sturtianum; assembly: GCA_025698515.1. NCBI lineage: Eukaryota > Viridiplantae > Streptophyta > Magnoliopsida > Malvales > Malvaceae > Gossypium > Gossypium sturtianum. The sequence goes on along the minus strand of JAOWAD010000030.1, from coordinate 28,248 downwards.
TTCTAGAAATTCTAAACATTTTCAAAACCCATTCCACAATCGATTTTTGCAACCTAGCTCTGATACCACTAAATGTAACACCCCAAACTCGGCCTAGACGTTATGGTCGAATCTGGCATGTCACATTGAAGTGTCTTTAAAAAATTTGACTTGTTGGTAAAAACTTGTTTCTAAGTTTAAAAACCCTTATTATTTTACAAATCATCTAGTCAAACCGTTTGCCTTATTATCTGCTCTTGTTATAGGGTTGACTCAAAATCGCGGAAGCTTTTGAAAAATCCAATGTTTAAATTTCGTGTCTTTAAAAACAGTAATTATTTTAAAAATTTGCCTCCTTATAAACTAGCAGTTTAAAATAAGCAAACAAAGCCCAATAAAAAAAATAATTTAAACAAACATAAATGGCCTTATTACATAAACAAAACCCAACATCAACTTTAAATTTTAAATAAAAACAAGTGTAGAACAGCTGCAGTTGTGTGGCCACCTCTGAGTCCCTCACAGCACCAAATCGCCTATGGCTGAGGATTTCCTGTACAGTTAAAAGGAAAGGGTGAGTTTACGAAAACCAAGTGTGTAATCCCCTAACAAGCAAACAGTCAATTAAGCAGTAGATAAATGCATTTTGGGCCTGAGCCCGTTACAATAATAGTGCAGTTCAGTGTGGGCCTAAGCCCTTTCTTGTAACAGTAAACGATTGGCTTGAGCCCAGCACAAGTAATCAGTAGAGCCTTTGCCCAATTTTAGTGTTAGTATTAGTGGGGCCTTGGCCCATAACAGTAACAGATATCAGTCATGCAGTGAACAATATGTAATATCATTAATCGATGCAGTAACAGTATAATATCATTAATCAGTGCAGATATGCAGTCAGAAATCCTACCCAATCCAGCCTCTACACACCACTCCGTCCCGCAAAACACACCATGTGGGGATAAAATTGACCCACCCAGCCAGACACACCAAGATTAGCACCGGTTGCGGCACTAAGAAGTATTGTAGCAAAACTGCCAGTGAAATAAACGGTATATAGCTATCAGTAGGTCCACAATCGTCTTGGGCAACCTGTGTGACCTTATTAGTACAGTACACTTCCTCCAAATGTAACAACCCATCCCCATGCAATATTTCGTGACATAATATTATATGTGTATACAAAATGTCATGCTCAATCATAGTCATACATATCATACAGCAAATCAGTCATACATAACATAAGACCATAACAGTCATTTCATCTCCTAGGGGTATAATAGTCATTTTACCCTAAGGGGTATTTTGGTCATTTTATCCTATGGGGGTATTTCAGTCATATTACCCTATGGGGGTATTTCGGTCATTTTACCTTATGGGGGTATTTCGGTCATTTTACCTTATGGGGGTGTTTCGATCATTTTATCCTATGGGGGTATTTCGGACATTTTACCCTATGAGGGTATTTCGGTCATTTAACCCTATGGGGGTATTTCGGTCATTTTACCTTATGGCATATTTCAAAAACATAATCAACTCACAAAATTAATACATGGGTTAGCTAGAGCACGAAGCAACGATTACGAAAACGTAGAAATTATCAAAAATCGAGCTCAAACATACCTTAATTTTTGCTTTAAGCTTGCCGAATGTTCAAAGCTTTAAACTTTCTTTTCTTTTCTTTGTTTTTCGGTGGAGATGGATGAACAATCCACTTACTCCTTTAATTTTTTTTATTATAACTTATAATATAATATAAATTTTAACTTATCAAATTAATATATAAAAACATATATATATACAAATCAACATTTAATGTCGTCCGCCCACTTATATATTTGGCTAATTTCAACTTTAATCCTCCAAATTATAAAGACAACAACAATTAGGCACTTAGCAATCAGCACACAGCATTTTACAATTTATGCAATTAAGTCCTTTCTCACAATTCGACACACAATCGATAAAATTTTCACACAGGCTCAATCACATATTATAATCATCAAAAATAATTCTAAAATATTTTTTCGACCTCAGATTTGTGGTCTCGAAACCACTGTTCCGACTAGGGTCTAAATCGGGCTGTTACAACTCTCCCCCCTTAGGGATTTTCGTCCTCGAAATTCTTACCAGTGAGTAAGTGTGGATATTGCTGTCTCATAACATTCTCTGGCTCCCACATTGCCTCTTCAACTCTGTGTTTGTGCCACAACACTTTCACTAAGGAAACTCTTTTGTTTCTCAACTCTTTGATCCCTTGTGCCAAAATTTGAATCGGTTCTTCACTATACAATAAGTCTGACTGAATTTCAACCTCAGTAGGAGCAATCACGTGAGACGGATCAGATCGGTACCGTCGAAGCATCGACACATGAAACACGTTATGAATCTTTTCTAACTCAGGTAGTAACATCAATCTATAAGCAACTGACCCAACTCGTTCAATGATCTCATACGACCCGATGAACCTCGGACTCAGCTTGCCCTTTCGGCCAAATCGAAGTATTTTTTTCCACGGAGACACTTTTAAAAACACTTTATCACCAACTTCGAATTCAATATCCTTTTGTTTCAAGTCTGCATAAGACTTCTGACGATCTGAGGCCGCTTTCAAACTGTCACGAATCACTTTCACTTTCTGCTCAGTTTCTTTAATAAGATCAACCCCGAGAATCTTATTCTCACTCAGCTCAGTCCAATACAATGGAGTTCAGCATTTTCGACCATAAAGAGCCTCATATGGTGCCATTTTAATGCTAGATTGAAAACTATTGTTGTACGCAAAATCAATCAATGGTAAATGCTTTTCTCACGTACTTTCAAACTCAAGTATACAACATCTCAACATATCTTCAAGAATCTGAATGATCCGCTCGGATTGTCCATCCGTTTGCGGATGAAATGCAGTGCTAAAATGTAATTTTGTGCCTAAAGCCTCTTGCAATTTCTTCCAAAATCGCGAGGTAAATCTCGGATCTCTGTCAGACACAATAGATAGTGGCAGCCCGTGCAATCTCACAATCTCAGCAATATACATCTTAGCTAACTTGTCAAGTGAATAATCTATTCTCATCGGGATGAAATGAGCTAATTTCGTCAATCTGTCAACTATCACCCAGATTGTATCTTTCTTTCCCGGAGATAAAGGCAATCTTGACACAAAGTCCATCGTAATTCTCTCCCATTTCCGCTCAGGAATCATGATCGGTTGTATCAAATCGAATGGAACTTGATGTTCGGCTTTAACTTGCTGACAAACTAAACACTTCGACACAAAGTCAGAAATATCTCTTTTCATACCATGCCACCAATAAAACTATTTCAGATCGTTATACATTTTCGTACTCCCCGGATGCACAGTCAAACGACTATTATGAGCTTCGTTCAAAATTAACTGAATCAATTCTAAATTCTTTGGAACACAAATCCGATCTCTAAATCTCAAACAATCATCACTATCCACTCGAAATTCTAAATCCAAAATCAAATCACATTGAGCTCGTTTTGCTATTATCTCATCATCAATTTTATGGGCATCACGAATCTGATGTACAAACATTGGTCTCACTTTCAACTCAGCCAAAACTAAACCATCATCACACAGATCTATCTGACAATTCATAGCTCATAAAGCACATAAAGACTTCCGACTCAAGGCATCAGCAACAACATTAGCTTTGTCCAGATGATAATCAATCACAAGTTTATAATCTTTCAAATATTCTAACCAGCTTCTCTGTCGCAAATTCAATTCTTTCTGAGCCATCAAGTATTTCAAACTATTGTGATCGGTATAAATGTGACATTTCTCACCAAATAGGTAGTGACGCCAAATCTTTAACGCAAACACAATTGTGGCTAATTTAAGATCATGCGTCAGATAATTCTTTTCATGCGGCTTTCACTGCCTCGAAACATAAGCAATGACTTTACCTTCTTGCATCAGCACAAAGCCCAAACCATTCAACGATGCATCACTATATACTATGAATTCTTTGCCCGATTCAGGCTGAACTAACACAGGTGCCTCTGTCAACAACGCTTTCAATTGCTCAAAACTCTGATGACACTTTTCTGACCACTCAAATTTAACATCTTTCTGTATCAACTTCGTCAACGGAGTCGTAATCATCGAGAATCCTTTCACAAACCATCTATAATATCCTGCTAGTCCTAGAAAACTACGAACTTCAGGCACATTTCTCGGAGGCTTCCATTCCAAAATAGCTGAAATCTTACTCGGATCAACTCGTATTCCTGCAGCTGATACAATATGCCCCAGAAAACCAACCTCATGAAACCAAAATTCACATTTGCTAAACTTAGCATACAACTGTTTCTCACGCAGAGTTTGTAGCAGAATTTTCAAATGCTCGGCATGCTGCGTCTCATCACATGAGTAGATCAAAATATCATCAATGAACACGACAACAAAACGATCCAAATACGGTCTAAATATCTGATTCATCAGATCCATAAACACTCCAGGAGCATTCGTTAGTCCGAAAGGCATCACTAAGAATTCATAATGTTCGTACCTCGTTCTAAAAGCAGTCTTTGGTACATCGGATTCTTTAACTCTCAAATATATCTTAGAAAACACTGTAGCTCCTTTCAGCTGATCAAAAAAATCATCGATACGAGGCAACGGATATTTTTTCTTTATCGTCACTTTGTTCAATTATCGATAATCAATACACATTCTCATAGTACCGTCTTTCTTTTTCACAAATAACACAGGAGCACCCCAGGGTGAGAAACTCGGTCATACAAATCCTCTGTCAGTCAATTCTTGCAACTAAGATTTCAACTCTTTCAATTCCGTTGGTGCCATTCTATACGGTGCTATTGAGATCGGAGTAGTCCCCGGCACTAATTCAATTCCAAATTTAACTTCTCGTATTGGAGGAAATCCAGGTAACTCTTCAGGAAACACATTTGGAAACTCACTAACCACAGGTACTGATTCAACTTTCTTTTCTGTCACTTTTGTATCAATCACATATGCCATATAAGCTTCGCAACCCTTTCTCACATAGTTCAAAGCTTTCATTGCAGATACAATAGCTGGTACTCCTTTCAATTCACTGGATTCAATTCAAACCATCTCACCATTCTAGCTTCTCAATTCAATACTCTTTCGTTTACAATTCACAATGGCATTATGCAAAGTGAGCCAATCCATACCTAGAATTATATCAAACTCATCAAATGGTAGCAACATCAAATTAGCGGGAAAACAAACATTCTGAAATATCAACGGACAGTTCTTGCACACTTTATCCACCATGACACACTTGCCTAAGGGGTTCGATACTCTAATCACAATTTCAGTAGACTCAACAGGTAGAGTCTTACTTGATACTAAATTCACACACACATAGGAATGAGTAGAACCTGGATCTATCAATGCAATCATATCAGTATCAAATAGAGGAAAAGTACCAGTAATGACATCTGGCGATGACGCTTCTTCTCGCACACATATAGCATAAGCTCCGGTAGGTGCTCTCGCCTCGGATCTCACGGCTGTATCAGTAGTCCCTTTCTGGCTTCCACTCATATTTCCGGTGTTTCTGGGTGGTCTACCCCTAAACATCACATTGCTCGATCTCACATTCTGAACATTTTCTTCCTCAACCATCTTTGGGCAATCTCGAATGAAGTGATCTCGTGATCCATATTTATAGCAAACTCTGTTGTTGTACTTACCCCAACATTCTCCCACATGTCATTTTCCACACTGTCTAAACTCAGGTTTGTTACTTTTGGCACTACCAACACTTAGTTTTGCGCAGTCTCTATTCAAATATCCAAATGAAGCATTCGGTCGATTGCTTGCATCTCTAAATCACTTCGTCGAAGGTTGAGAAAACATACTCATCGATCTTTTTCTTTCATCACGAGCTTCAGAATCAGCTTTCTTCTTTTCTTTACTAAGCTCCTCGGCTTTGTAGGCTCTTTCGACTAATACAACAAATTTGTTTATATCAAGTATCCCAACCAACAACTTAATGTCCTCATTCAATCCTTCTAAGAAGTGCTTACACATAGTAGCTTCGGTCAAAACACATTCCCGTGCATACTGGCTCAATCTCACAAATTCCCGTTCGTACTCAATAACTGATAAACGGCCCTACTTTAGCTCTAGAAACTCTTTACGTTTCTGATCAATGAATCGTTGACTGATATACTTCTTTCTGAACTTAACTTGAAAGAAATCCCAAGTGATTCTCTCTCTCAAAACCACAGAATTCAGTGTTTTCCACCAGTTATAAGTCGTATCTCTCAACAAAGAAACTTCACACTTAATACACTCATCAAGGGTCAACGACATCTTATCGAATACCTGAATTGTATTCTCGAGCCATGTAACAGCCCAATTTAGGGGCTAGTCAGAACAACGATCTCAGAATCACTAATTCGAGGTTAGAGAAAATTATTTTCATGATATGTTATGTATTATAACATGTTTATAAGGATGCATGAAAATTTTGGTGCCTTAATTTTAGCGATTTCTAGCTAAATTGTGAAAAAGACTAAATCGCATAAAGTCACGAAAGTTCTATTTTAATTGCTAGAGGTACCAAAAAGCTATGGTTTATAAATTGGAGGTCCCAAATGTGCAAATAGGCCATTTTGGAGTGTGATGGCTGGCCATGGGGTATGGGAGACAAGAGCATTTAATGCTTAGTAAAATTTGGTGAGAAAAGATGAATAAAATATGACAAAAAGAAAAGCTATCATCTTTTTTATTTCTTCTCTTCCTCCACCGAAAATAGCGACCATGGGAGGGTTTTGAAGCTTAAAAATTTCAACAATCAATTCTCCACTCAAGTAAGTGATTTTGATGGTATTTCTTGAAGAAAATTGTACTTTTGGAGTCCCCAAAGCTTAAGCTTTCTAAAGAGGGGACTAGTTTGCAATATGGTTGAAAGTCTAGGGACTTGCCATGATAGAGTTCATGTTGTTTGATGAGTTTTATGGACGAAAATGAGTGATAGGATGATGAGAAACAACTTTTGTGAAAGGGAATAAGGTAAGTTCATGTGCAAACATTGTAATTACGTACGAGTTAATTTAGCGTTCCAATGTGGTAAGGAATGTATATTTACCATATGAATGCATGAAATATCTTTTGATGAAATGTCAATAGAATTGAGATGTGTATAGCATGATATGATGATGGTTAAAGTCTCGAGTAAGACCATATTGGAATACGGCCTCGGTGTAAGAGTTCGTATAAGACCATGTCAGGGACATGGCATCGACATGTTAATGTATGTAGGACCTTATTGGGGTATAATGTCAATGAGAACTATGTGTATGAGACTCAAGAGAGTTAGTTACCAATTTGAATGATTCAACGGATATGTTGAATGTATGTGGTTGTACCACGAGAAGCACAAGTATGTGTTAGAATTGAATGGAGATGAATTCAATATATGATGAACCCCTAGTGGGATATGTGTTATTATTGCACCTTAGTTGCATGAGATAGATTTATTGATGCACTGTGTGAATACGAGCGAGTATCGTAGAAAGTTAAGTAAGAATAGAAGTATCTGAGGATGTTCTCGGATGAACATTTGAAATAGAGATATACTTGTGGATTACTATTCATGAATGTAAAATAACGGTGAGCTATGTGCGATATCACCTTATTGATGGTAGTGATGGGCTGTGTGCGATACCATCAATTATATTAATATCGGTGGGCTATGCGTTGCCACTTGATTAATTAGTGTCGATGGGGCTGTAATGCGATACCATCGCTTATAAACAATTGGTGTGCTAAGTGAGAAACCACCGTAAGTATAAACGATTGGTGTGCTAAGTGCGAAATCACCATAAGTATAAATGATTGGTGGGCTGTATGCGATACCACCCTATTAGAGATTCAATGGTGGGCTAAGTGCGAAACCACCGACATATTAGTAGCATGAGTGGCTTATTGAAAATGCTTGATGTATTGTTTTATATGATCATGTGGTGATCAGTGCGGGAATGTATGCTAATTGAGCGAGCAAGCGGCTTGTGACATGGTAAGAATGTGGTAAGAGATTGAATGAGTAAGTTTCAAGAATATTTGAGCAAGTAACCATGAGTTTATGAGAGACACTCTCTATGATACTTTGTAATTAAGTACATTCAATGAATATCAATATTTGACAGATTATGTAGATGAGCTTACTAAGCATTTTTGCTTACTCCTTTACTTTTCCCATCTCTTATAGGTTTCATTACTTAGCTCAGGTTGGAGGCCGCCAGAGATGTTTTCACACTATCGAGCAGACCCTTGGTATGAGGTGTCAAATCCTTATGAGTCATGGCATGTATAGGGATTCTTTTAAAGTTGATTAAGTTCTAACCAATGTAGCCAATCTGTATTGGCCTAAGAGAATCTAGAGTTGGTTGTGTATGACCATAGATGATGGCTTAAATTGGTTGTAATTGTATTGGGAGTAGTTCTCCCTAGTGTATGGGATAAAGACTTTATCTCTTTAATGATTAAATGTGTTAATTCATGTGTTTTAAATGATGATTTGAGAATGTTTTGAAGTAGTATATGAATGTATGCAAGCGGGAGTGGTAAAAGGCTTGGTAAGATAGCCTCTAAGTGCCCACTGCGGATAGACACACGGCGTGTGTCTAGGCCGTGTGTCTCTCACGCACCTTAGTATCTTAAGTCAGATTAGACCACAAGCTGGTCACCTGGCCATTTGTTCGGGCCGTGTGATACACATGGTTGCACGTGGGCGTGTGCCAAGGCCGTGTGAAGTGCGCACTTGACACTTATAAATTCAATTGTCACACGGTGGCGCTTGCAGGCGTGTGTGCGGACCGTGTGAATAAGTCAAAATGCCAGGTGTGGCACGGGCGAGAACCCACGGGCGTGTCGGTAGTGTGTAAATTGCCCGATATCCTCCACGGGTGAAAGACACGGGCATGTTTTGAGGGGTGCAGGCGTGTCCCAAGTCACGCGGATGTGTGACCTGCTTTCGAGAAAGTTTCGGATGAGTTTTGAAAGTTTGGAGCGTAAGTCCGAGGCCTCGTAGGCCCATGAAATGTCTGATTTGATTAAGAAGAGAAGTTTTTAATTCGAACGAAATTTTATAGCACGTAAGTACATGTTTAAGAAAGTTCAAGCATAGTAATGTCTCGTATCCGGTCTTAGCCTCGGACTCGGGTATGGGGTGTTACAAGCCAAAAATCGGCTCGCTCAGCATCGTCATCAGTTGTGGCCCTAAATTCTTTGGCCCCGTACTTATGAATCTTATCCACGGGAGGTTTATTCAATCTGATCGGATCTACAACTTGTGTACAGCGGTACTTGTGGGGGTGGAGGTTGTGGAAGCGGCGGTCGTTCGAGCGAACTCAGAAAACCACTCACTCATCAAACGGAAGAAGGCTTGCTTAGCCTCTCCTCCCTCACTACTTTCATTTGGCCTAGATGTGGTCGGTGCTGTCCCTTGAGCGGGAGCAGGCGTGTTACTCTCTACATCGTCAGCAACTGCTCGATCGAGATCCATTTTCTATACGAAAACACATTTATAACTGTCAGTATTCATCACACTATTGCAATTTCATATATGGCATGTATAGCTAGACTCACACACGCTACGTTAGTCCGAGAATCGACTAAATTGTAGCTCTGATACCAATAAAATGTAACACCCCTAACCCGAAACCGTCGCCGAAATAAGGTTAAGAGGCATTACCAAAAAAACAGAACATTTCTCATCCAATTAACTACACGAAGTCAATCACCATTAAAACATATCACAACATAATCATATAGTCCCTTATTGAGGTCCACGAGACCTTAAACACATGCTAGGAAGGGGTCGGGACTAAACCGAACACTTACAATAGTTTTCATAAATTCAAATATTCTTCAACAACATTAGGTCAAGCGCGTGCAATCGGTGTGTGCCTCACACGATCACCAGACACACCCATGTGTCCAGGCCATGTCAAAACAGAGCATGTATTCTGACTTCTTCACATGGCCACTAGGCACGCCCGTGTGCTAAGGTCGTGTACTCTTAGGCAATATACTGACTTATTCACACGGCTACTAGGCACGTCCGTGTACCGTGGCCGTGCATACTTAGGCTAGCTACGGACTTTATCCTACGGTCATTAGGCACGCCCGTGTGCCGTAACCGTGTAAATAAAACAGGCCATTTGCAAGGCCAATTTGCCACCCACACATGGGTTTACCAACAAGCTTCAATACAATGCCAATTCATGTTTCTATATGCAGTCAAACTTACCATTCCATGCATTATTCAACCACCAACTATACCATCTACTTCCATGCTCATTATCATTACAATTAAGACCATTCAAAGTGACATATGTAATTCAAACATCATATAATCCATATCAAAATTCATTTTCAACCACATCTTTCATCAACTACATAATCATGAAATATATCAAACTCACAACTCATTCATAGTTTCAACATCATTCAACTTCCAAGCCAAATCACATGGAAAGGACATAAACATTTCCCAAAACATACAATAACTTCTATCCTATACATGCCATATTTCATCTATATACATCTTTCTAAAAGTACCAAAATAGATTGCCGATAGTGTGATAGAGATGCTGTCGATTCCCAGATCCAAGCTAGCTTTCTTGCGACCTTTGTAAAGCAGAGAAACAATCACCACATAAGCTTTCAAAAGCTTAGTAAGTTAAATAACATAATACATTATACCAAAACAAACCATCACATAGATTAATTCACAATCACATATACCAAACCATCAAGCTAATATGTTCAATTAACCTTCCATCGGTTCATTCATATTCTCATCAACCACATAGGTTCGAATGTACCTTAGCCAACACCTAGTTATCGATCACTTAAGCCACTCAATACTCAATATTTCATTTCGATCAACTTTCATCACTTCTTCGATTCAATCTCACACTTAGTGCCCAAGTCATTAACCGAAGCTTTATTAACTTTGTACACTTAGTGCATCTATGTCAAACCGATCTTAAACCGGTGTGGCACACACAGTGCCATCCACAAAGCCGAAGCTTATAACATTTTGCACACACAGTGCTAATCATCTCGGTCACATTTTTGAATACGCACACTTAGTGCCACATAACTCGAGCCCTCACATAGCATTCACATTTTAATATTATCATACCATTCATTTCACAACTTTAAACATAACTAAACACACGTATTATATCAGAACTTACCTCGGACGTCAAAATCTGGCGATCGATTAATCGAGCACTTTGTCTTTGCCTCGATCTCGATCTGAACCTCTCCTCTCTTGGTCTATACACATTCAAATTCAATCCATTCAATCACCAAATTATTCACTTTAGTCCAAAAACACATTTTTAGGGTATTTTACAAAATAGTCCTCACATTTTCACATTTTGACACTTTAGTCCCTAATTCACAAAATCATCAAATTCACATAATTTCCTTTCAGATAAGCTTAGCCAAATTTCCCTTGTGTTCATACAAACCCACACATTTCATTTATTTCACATTTTAGTCCCTCAAGTTATACTTTTCTCATTTTAGCCCAACACACATAAATTCATCAAAACTCCAAAGACAAACAATCCTAATCAAACACATATCTTTCATTTTCCTCCATCAAACATTCAAGAACTCACAATTTCATCAATGGCATATTTCAAAAACATCATCAACTCACAAAATTAAGACATGGGTTAGCTAGAGCACGAAGCAACGATTACGAAAATATAGAAATTATCAAAAACCGAGCTCAAACATACCTTAATTTTTACTTTAAGCTTGCTGAATGTTCAAAGCTTTAAACTTTCTTTTCTTTTCTTTGTTTTTCGGTGTAGATGGATGAACAATCCACTTACTCCTTTCATTTTTTTATTATAACTTATAATATAATATAAATTTTAACTTATCAAATTAATATATAAAAACATATATATGTACAAATAAACATTTAATGCCGTCCACCTACTTATATATTTGGCTAATTTCAACTTTAATCCTCCAAATTATAAAGACAACAACAATTAGGCACTTAGCAATCAGCACACAACATTTTACAATTTATGCAATTAAGTTCTTTCTCACAATTCGACACACAATAGATAAAATTTTCACACAGAACTTTCACACAGGCTCAATCACATATTATAATCATCAAAAATAATTCTAAAATATTTTTCGACCTCGGTTGTGGTCTCGAAACCCTTTATTTAAACTAGGGTCTAAAGCCCAGGCTATTACAATGAGACCTACATAGCCAGTCCGATGTTGCCACAAATCATGGTTTTCATCCGTGTGGGACCCATGAGCCCATTGGGCCCCACCGGCCCTTTTGGCTCAACGTGGCCCATTACGGCCTAAGCCCATAAAAATGCTTATGGAGGCCTCTACGAGTCATACGCCCATGTGACCTCCAAGCCCAATCCTCCAGCTTTTCAACTTTTGACTTTTGGCTTTGCTGATTCTCTGATCTAAGCGGTGTGAATACTCACTATTTACGAGAAGAGCGCAAATCTCCACGTACACCAACCTAGATTCAAACATGACCCAATGTTAGTCCTTTGTCGTTAGGGTAAAACATCCTCTTTTGACACTTAATTCAAAACCACCACCCTTACCTTGCTTGAATGAGGCGAATTTAGTCCTCCAAGACCGCTAACACTGAAGTGATCACACGCCTTTATAGATTATTTGTACCACAACACCGATCTCATTAACCAATGTAGGCCATATAAGTGGCCTCAATCCAAAAATGATCTCCTATCTGAACATAATCGATTATCGGCCTAAACTCCAAAAGTGAGGTGACGCATTACCTTGATTGAGCGCTAAGAATGAGGGTTGCGACTACTTCAAAACCACTTACACTCCACCACTCCCGAGGAAAACCCTAGAATGCGCAACGAGTAACACATCATGAGGAAAGAATCAATAGTCGGTAATCAAAAGATGAATAAAAATTATTCGGTTTTAAGAAAAGAATAGAAGAGAATAGGTTTAATCTCAAAGTGAGGAGTATAAGCACTTCTAGATAATCAAAAACACTTGCGGCCTTTGGAGCAAGAAGCGGGGAAGAGAAGATCAGCCAGTGATAAAACAAAAGGGTGATATTCGGCTAAACCATATTCGTTAAGGGGAGATAGCTCTCGTTCAAAACAAGAAAAATATTGAGAGGTAGAAAATGGAAAGAGAAGGATCGGACCAAGTAAAATCGATTAAAGTAGAACCTAGAAGGTAAAAGGAGAAATAGCACGACAAAAGGTAAGCCAGGAGTTGAAAGGTAAAAAGGATATTCAGCCAAAGAGAGCACACATATTGAGAGAAGAAGAGAGAAAAAGAAATGGAAGAGTTGCTCACAAACTAGACTAACAACTATTGGCCAGAAAGAAAGGGACTTTTGTTCAATAATGCGCAGCAACCAATACAAATCTGAATGAACCAAAAGTCGATAAATGAAAGAAATGAAAAGGAGAATTTGGCAAATGCTAACACCAAAATGTTCCTCCAATGCCGAAAATGACAAACATTTTCTCCAGCTGAATTCTCAAAGCTAGAGTTTCCCCAAACGGCACAACACTTCCTCTCAATCAAACTCCTTGATTTTCTCCTAGTATCTCTCCCCTTATCCCTCCTTGAATTACTCCACCGATTTCTCCTCAACTCCCCCAACAACTCCATTCAAATTCTATTCAAACTCCCCTTAGCTGTGTTTCAGTCCAACTCCACTACATACATAGCTTAAGCAGCAAAATAAATACTCCATTGCGCAACCAGGACTTAAACCTCGGACCTCACGGTTACACAACACGCCATCTTGCCACTAGACCACAAGCTCTTTTTGTCATAAAACAAGCACTATTATTTATAAGGCCTATATGCGATGTCAGATTCATTTAAGAGCAAAACTAAAAATTGCAAAAGCCAAGACTTGAACCCACGACTTCTCGGACACTTCCAAACACTCCTAAATCACTTAACCCTTTGAGCGGACATTCATTTATGTCACTTTCTTGCACAACTAAATATTTATGTGCAGTCTCCTAACTATTCCCTTGTTCAAAACCTATTTCTTCTAGGCCCATAATTCGGGGCGTTACAATTTATACATAACTCTTTTGGGATTAACCACATGATAAACCATTTCATAAGAAAATTCATCATTTGATTCATATAATCTTTTCATGAACGTAAGCATATTTCCATTTGGAAACTTACCTTTTCAACCCTTTTCATTGCTCGTTGAACCATTTAGAATATCTTTAGATACTCGGGAAAGCTCACATGAAGTGTGCTTAACATATAACTGTAACATTTCCTTTACATCATTGCTCACACGAGCTGTGAAATAGGCCTACTCACATGAGCTGTGGGTCGGAATGTAAGCTACACAATGCTTCGCACACGAGATATAGAGAATCCGCAGCAAATGCAGGACCTCAGCCATTGGTAGGACATTCAAGACCAGCACCCAAAACATGAAATCCCTAATGACATGTCATTTATATCTTACGAATTCATAAGGTTCAAATGGAACTCATTAATCGTCAATTCGTAGTAACATTGATACATTTATATGAACCGATCTGTTTCCATTAAAAGTAACTTAGCATGACATTCAATTTAAATAACAAGAACGCGATAGCGCGTTCATACGAACTTACCTGGCTAAATTGTAGCAATGACTAAGTATAGGGGCTATTTGGTAATTTTCTCTTTTCCTCGATTTTCCACTTGTTCTTGATCTAAATTAATAATTTCATTCAATTCATTAATTCAGACAGTAAAACCAATTCATTTTATTCAATTTAGTCCTTTTTGACATTTTTACAAAAGTACCCTCAACTTTTCATTTTTATTCAATTTAGTCCCTATGTCCTAATTATGCAAATAAACCAATTTTATTGAAAACACATACCACCCTAATGTTAATAGCTTCCATTCTGACCAATAATTGTAACAATTTCACATCAAGTCATTGAATTATTATTACTTTAGCAATTTAATCCCTAAGCATTTAAATCATTAAAAATTACTTAACAAAATACTTATACATAACAAATAATAATTCAAATTCATCATTTAACATCAAAAATCACTAATATTCATCAATGGCAACATTCTAAATCTTTAACAGTTTCAAAAATGAAGGTACGAGATAGCTGGACCTAGTTGCAACGATCTCAAATACATAAAAATTACGAGAAACAAGTTCAAAATGGACTTACATGCATACATTGAAGCTTGGATGAAGCTTCAAGATATTTAAAAATGGCTTTCGGTCAATGTAAAAGAAAATAGATTAGGAAGATAACTTTTGTTTCATTTTTTAACCTCTTTCTTTATTTTAATAATAAAATAACATATAAAACATATAAAATTACAAGAAATTAAAGCTCAAACAGTCCCACCATCTTAAGAAAGGGTAATTTATCCATTAAGGCCATCAAATTATGTTTCATTAATAAATTAACACCTTTAAACTAATGCTAATTGACTTTTTCAACTATTACGATTTAGTCGTTTATGCTTAATTAACAATTTAAATATTAAAAATTCTTAACGAAACTTTAATACAACCTTAATAACACTCTGTAAATATTTATAAAAATATTTACGGCTCGATTTATAGAAACAAGGTCCAGATACCTCATCTTTTAAAACCACTTAACTTTAGGGTATTACCACTTAAACTTAATTATTCATTCAAATAACATAAATTTTGTAACAGCCCATTTTTTAGTCAAATCGGAACAGTGGTTTTGGGACCACAAATTCGAGGTCAAAGTATTTATTTTATTATTTTATTAAGGTTTACAGCATGATAGAACTACTGTGTGAAAATTTCGTAAAGAAATTTTACCGTTTAAATGCTTAATTCGGTAAAAAGGACTAAATCGCGTAAAGCGTAAAACTTGTGTGCCATTAGTTTCATGTGCATTATAGCTATGGTTTATTAAATTAGAGGTCCTTATGATGTTATTATGCCATTGATAAGGTTAATGGACATTAATGGCCTTATATTTGATGATTAAATAGTTTAATAACCAAGGGTAAAATGGTAAACTATGTATTAATGTGTAATTAAAAAAACAAAACATAAAAATTAGTGATATTATTCATCTTTCTCACCGAAAATAAAAAGAAGAAAGACCATTTGAAGCATTTTAGGGTTCGACCCTTTGTATTCTTGATTGAGGTATGTTTTGAATTCGGTTTTTGATGATTTCTACGTTTTTGTGATCGTTGCTTATTATTCTATGTAACACCCCAAACCGGCCCATGCGTTATGATCGGATTTGGTATGTCACACGAGCAAAACATGTTAAACCCTTTTTGTTAGTACTAAAATATTGCTTTGTTAAAAATCAAGAAAACAAGTTTGATTTGATAAAATACTACTATCCTCAAAGATTTGATTGATAGATCGATAAATTTGAACTAATGATCTTACAAAACAGTGACTTTTGAAAGCGGCGTTGAAAATTCGAAAGAGAATCCAAGTCTTTTGGAAATATCGTTAATAGTTAGAGAAAAATATCAGTGTTAAAAATATTTGTAAAAGTTTATTTTGAAATCCATTTGTTAATCGATTTTGGAAACCATTGTTTAAGTTTTAGAAAATTCCCTTTTTTAAACAATTTAAGAAAAATAATAAAACGTCCCAACCAAAAGCAAAAATAAAAATAGTCCGGAGGCCTTATTACAACATTTAACCCAAAATAGTAAAGTAATAAAATAAGCGAGAAAGAAGTCTAAAGTCCAAATAAACCATTTCAGAAGTATGGCCTCCTCGAGTCATCCATAGCCCAAGTCCATATCATCAAGCATTACCTACAAGGGTTAAGAAAAGGGGGTGAGTTACAAGAACTTCGGTGTGAAATCCCTTACAGTTATTCATTGGTGGAAACCCAATTAGCAATCATCTTGGACCAAAGCCCATAAACAAATAATAAATAAATGAAATGAATGCAACCCATCCCATCCTACGGCCGTCTAACTCTCCACCCGTACCAACCAATCTCTCTGTGGGGATCAAGTAAACCCACCCGCCGATCTCTCAATTTGCGATCAAGGCGCCATTTATACTATTTGTGGTTGAGTCACGAGAATCATATCACGGTAATATAATCGGCACCACGACCTCGGTAAAAAAAATGATCGACCACAGTCGTTAATTCATATGTTAGGCACATAGCCCGGTAAATCGTTTAGCACAAAGCCATAATCACAATGGCACAAAGCCAAATCACGTTTATATTGGCACATAGCCTTAATCACGATGGCACAAAGCCAAATCACGTTTATATTGGCACATAGCCCATATGTCGGTATTTGTGGCAATGCAGCCGAGATCTATACTTCTCTTCATTCATATTTTCCCATCCCATGCAAAATTATGTAAATGCAACATTCATAATGCGACATCATATTTACTGAGATATAAACAACAATTATTACTCCAAAGATTTGTTTGATAAATCGGCCCATTAAGGCATTCTATCAAATCGGCCCATAGGAGGCATTTTCGATCATCGGTCCATAAGAAATTTAGATAAATCGGTCCATAAGGACATTTTGGTAAATCGGTCCATAAGGACATTTCGATGCAATCGGTAATTTTACCCACTAAGAGTAGTCGGTAGTCGGCAACCGGACTTAACTACTAATTTGAGCATAGAAATTTGAAAGCTTGTCCATCTGCGTCATATTGACTAGCGGCCATAACTTTCGGATTAGGAAACTTGAAATTTAGATCCGTAAATTTTCCTTGAAACTAGACTCATATATATTTTATGATAATATTTCTAGAATTTTGACTTAACCATTTAGTACAGTTTATTCCTTAAAGTTTCCCTTGTTTCTTGTCCAACGATTACGACCTCTCTTACCTTAATTACAAATATCTCAACTGTGCGGTTTTTATATCTGCTCCCACTTGTTTCTAATGAAAATAGGCTCACTAATGAATTCATAAATATGAATTATAACCCTTAACTCACTTTGTACAATTTTATAAGATTTTTCTAAGACAGATCGAGGGAACCACGAAGTCATTCAGAACCAGTCTCACTAAAATTAAGATATCTCGAGAACATAGAATTCGTTTTCCTTCTCCCTTTCTTCCTTATCAAAATAGACACGATAAAATTTAATCTGATATCTTATTCCCTTTCTAATTCCTTTTCTCCTATTTTTCGTGATTTTTCAAATACACGTCACTATTTCTGATCAAAACTATTTTATTACGAAATCACGATTACCGATGCGATCATACGCGCTTAGAGTGATCACGGATGCGATTTTGGGTTTTCTTGATATTTTGACCAAATCACAGAACATATCATACAAACTTTCAGAGAGATGTGAGATTACACCATATCAAACATGTATTCGGAAGAGTGCGGGATTACACACGATTTTGATTTCCTAAAGAACCACTGCGTCGATGACCACTATATCAGAAGGTAGAAATATATCAAGTGATTTGTCCTAAAACATATAGTCGGTTAGTCGAAACTTCAATCCGATTTGCAACATAGCCAAATAGAGATATAACGAAAAATCAAAAATAAACCCCCTTACCATATCGATATTGGATCCAATTTCCACCGTTTGACTTGGCTAGAACAATACGGTCTCTCCCACTTAAAGCACTACGAAAGAAGTGATTAAGACATGAAGAAGTGGAGGATAACACCATTTTCGATTCTGATCACGATTTACAACGAATAGTGATAAATACTTATTAGGCTAAAGAGAAAGAATATGATCATAGAAAATAATTCACTTAGGTTGTCGAAGAAAGAATGTCACCTCAAGCGAGAAAGAAATTAGGAAGGAGTGATTGTGGATTGTAGTTTTGACTATGGAAGAAAATGAACAAGAATAGTTTGACTATGAGGTATGGATTAGAGGAAAAGATAGTAGAGTTGGAGAATTTAGTGAAAAGAAAAGAAAGGTTGAGAAGGGTGCTTATCAAATTTCGGTTTTCAAGAAGATGAATGAAAATAGTTTGGTCTCAATGGTTTGGTACCTAGGGCAATAAGGAAGAATTGAAGAAAAGAAATGCTCACTAATGGCTTGAAGTTTGGGCAAAGATGAGAAGAAATTTGAGAGAAATGGCATAAAAATGCAAGAAGAAATTTTTGCCAAAACACTACTAAGTCTTTACCAAATGCCAACTAAAAAAAATTCAGCTACCTATTCTCCCCAAACCCGTCCACATTCATCCCCTAGGATAAGAGTTTGGCCACCCAAGCTTTTCAAAACATCACCCACGAAATAAGCCTCATGTCCCCCTTTCTTTCCTATTTCCCTTGATTCATTTCTCAAAATTCAACCTTACCTTATTCATATAGCCACCTTACCAAAATAATGAAGTCAACCTTGCCATGAATGCCTCTTGGCGACACTTAAGAAAGGGTGCAAAAATATAAGTCAAAATTTGCATACAAAGTGATTGAACCTCTTCCCTCAAGGTACTACATGTGGCGCCATAACCCTTTGCCAATTGCTCATTTATGCTAGCAATTTACTCTTTTATTTCCATAACCCTTGATGCCACTTACTATCCCTCCTTAATAGGCTTAAACACAAAAATTTTACTAAGGCCCAACTTGAACCGAACTTCATAGAAACATCGTAACTTTCCAAAATTACCTTCTTAATAAGTCCAACTTGAAATAATGCCGTTCTCTTGTTCTCAAAATTTTAAAGCAACCTACGCTCAAGGCCCATTGGGCCCAATCCTACTGCCCAATTTCGGGATGTTACATTCTAGCTAGCCACGTACCTAATTTTTGAAATTGTTAATAATTTTATGAAGTTTCATTGTTGAATAATTGAGTTATTTGATATTTGATGATGAATTTTGAATATTTGTCAATAGTTAAACTAGTTTTGTAAAGTGATTTTTGACAAAAATGTCAAAAGGGATTATTTGTAAAAATGTAAAAATGTGGTGGTTAAAAGTGTGAAATAATGAAAGATATGGGTTGCTAGGAGTCTCTATGAAATTTGGCTAGGCATGGGTGAGTACTAAATCTCATGAATTTGCAATTTTATGTGATAAGGACTAAATTGTAAAAATTGAAAAGTATAGGGGCAAATGTGTAAATTTTCCAAAATATGAATTATGGACTAAATTGAATAGATTGAATGCTGAATGTACTGAATTTGATAATATATAGATCAAGATAAGCCGAGGATCAAGTTTAGATCGAGGAAAAGGAAAGATCGACGAATAGCCAGATAGTTTTATCAGAAACAATCTGAGGTAAGTTAGTATAATTAGAATCAAACTTTTATATATTTTTAAATATTTGAAATGAATGTACAATTGAATAATTGTTATACTTGAAATATGAATCCACTTATTGATATAATCTATTTGTTCTGAGCCACGTTTTAGGCAGTGTATGAATTAAGTAGGATACAAGTGACATGTCACTAGGGTTCTTGTTTTAATTAGAGCTCTTGCATTTGTTGTGGACTCACCACTCAGCTTCGTATGAGCTTACCGATATATCGGCTTCGTAGGCTTACTATTTCAGCTCATTGGAGCTTACGGTTTGGCTTCGATGGAGCTTCACCCAGTTTTCGACTCAATAGAAACTTCTTTGTTCATCGACTCAGAGGAGCTTACCGATCATGGCTCGAAAGAGCAAAAATGATAATGAATTGATAGATTGCTGATGTTTATCGCCCAATTATCCTTTGGAGTTCTAATAGGTTCCAACGGGCATAAATTACATTTATCTGGGATGAGTCTTTGTTATTGAATGGATTAGTGGTTATATGATTGAGAATGAAATGTAGAATGCTAGTTATATTGAGTATTGAATTGTGATAATGGATGATTTCATGTATTAACATGTCTAACCTATGGATAAATGCTTGTGATAGGCATTTGGGAAATTGTATGGAGTTTACCTTAGTTATTTGTATTGGTTTGGTATAAATGGTAAGTTTAATTCTGAATTATATGGGCTTACTAAGCTATAAATCTTAC
The DNA here is from genome assembly GCA_025698515.1 of Gossypium sturtianum. Lineage (NCBI taxonomy): Eukaryota > Viridiplantae > Streptophyta > Magnoliopsida > Malvales > Malvaceae > Gossypium > Gossypium sturtianum. The sequence continues at coordinate 7,237 of JAOWAD010000030.1, read as the reverse complement.
TCTGCTTCTTTTTCTATGTTTTATAGAGGTTCATTAGCTCGTTCGTTTCGGACAAGTCGGAGTTGCACATCACACTATCAATTTCAGATTGGTACTTTTGAACTTGTGGATATGTGTAAATATGGCATGTATAGGCTAGTTTAAAAGATGTTAGTTATGTTACTTGATATCATGATTTTGGTATGTTTTTATGTATAAGTTAAGCCATTTGATTTGGCTTATTTTAGTACTATGTTTTGGTTGTGTATAAGTATACAATTATGGTATGTTTTGGGAAGGAATTGATGGAATGAAAATGTACAAAAGATGTCTTGTTATTATGTAGTTGATATATGAATGGATTATGCATGATATTTATTAGGTAATTTAATACTCAATTGAATTGGCATATTATGTGTATGAAATGTTATGGAATGATTGCCAATTGGGTTATGAAATGTGGTCATTTGCTTGTGAATGCTTGTGTGTATAGGGTGGCAAATGGCTTTGCAAATAGCTATTTTGTCCCACAGGGTAGGGACTCCTGGCGTGTGTCTGTGCGTGTGTGATACGGTCATGTTGCATGGCCGTGTGTCCCTTGGTGTCGAAAGGGAATTGAAGTCGTGTATGCTCCACACGGCCTCACACTGCGGGCGTGTGGCCCGGCCGTGTGGTACAAGTCGATATACCCCTAAATGGCACACGGCCTAGCACTGCGGGCGTGTGACAGCCATGTTACATGGGTCGGTTATACCCTACTGATTTAGCACGGCACGATACACGGCGTGTGTGGCCATTCGAAGGGCACCTGAGCTAGACACACAGGCGTGAGGTTGGCCGTGTGACCCAAGTCGGTATACTCTCCGGTTTTCACACGGCTTTGTGAGGCGTGTCTTGATCCGTGTGACACAAAATCGATTATGTATGCCACTGTTTTCCTTACGGTCTAAGACACGCGGGCGTGTCTACTACTAACACGTGTAAGGACACTGCGGCTTTGTTCACATGGGCGTGTGATACTTTAACAATGTTGAAATTTTTCTAAGTTTCCTAAATTTTCACTATGTTTCCGATTTAGTCTCGAATGCATGATTTAACCTTTGTATGCTCGATTTAAATATATATATATTGAATGTGAATGAATGATATTCTTTTTGAAATGAGATGATATTTGATAAATGATTGTTTTGAAGCTGAGTTACTAGTCCATTATTGCCTCTTAACCTATTAAATGACGGTTCACGGGTTAGGGGTGTTACAAATTTCAATTCAAAATTTATTTTTAACACTATATTTGACTATCGTAAATATTGAAATAATAATATTCCCGAACTCTTTCGATTAATTTATTTGCCACTGAAACAAATTTGGAAAGCGGGTTGTTCCATTGTTTGAACATTAAGATCATTTTGTCACTCATTTTGCCATGATATACAAATGATAAATATTTGTTGAGACCATGAGAGAGTATATTGTTATCTATGATGTTGGATGAGGATAATAACTCTTCAAAGCTTGTGAAAATTGTGAGAGTTGATTAGGTATGTTTAGCTTAAGATAGTCATGTGAAAATTGATGCCTAAAAGTAGAATGACCTAAGTATAATCATAATTAGTCTATAGTAGGTTTCTTTTAATTCCCTAGAAAATTTTATATAATGCAATGGCGAGAATAAGTCACGAGAAGAAAAATTGAGTTTAGTGGAAAGATAAACTAAGTACATTTGGAGGTGCTTGCTATAGTCAAAAATTGCATGAATATTTAGGAACTTGTATTTTTAGGTAACATTTTGTGCACTTAGAATGCTAAACAAACCTATAAAATTTAGACAAATTTTTAAGACAGGAAAGCTGAGAGAATGGAGGTATAAAATATGTTTCATTTGCTTTAGCCATATAAGAGGCAATTGTATGCTTTGGCAAATTCATGCATTCATGCATTCATACATAATGCAGCAAGGACAAGTAAGAACTTCGTTTTGGGAGTATGATAACTCTTGAAAAGAGTTATATTTCAAACCTCTCATCTTGATTAAATACATGTACATAAGTAGATATATTTGCATTTTTTCGATTATTTTGAACTTTGCATAATAATACTTTGATTTTGTGCCTTAAATGACATTTCATGTTACTTTTACTATTGGGAAGAAGGGAATTGGTTGTTGTATGCAATGGTCGGAGTGCGGAAGGATGAAGAAAAGGAGAAAAGGAGGAAGAGAATGAAAGGAAGTAGAAATATTTCCATGGAAAAAGGTTGGATGGATTGCCAACACAAATACCATGAAACAATTCTAGGAAAATCTTTGACACAACACTCAATCCCTCGTGACTCTCGGCCCGACTAGGCGTGTGCGAGATAAATCCACCTAAAAAGAGAAAAGTGTGTTGAGAGAGAGGACCTACCCTATAAAGGATAGAGAAATGAAGCAGAGGACAAGGATTGTGGAGGATTTGGAAGCGGTTTTCTCTCGAGAAAAACTTCGTGAAAAATTCGGAGAAAAGAGAGAGGTAGTAGCTTAAGAGGAGGCGAGGAACACAAGAAAGGGATGAGCAATCAACCTTGGGTCCTACCATGATTCAACGTCGAAGTGAAAAATTTGGAGTAGCGAAAGCTTCTGTGATTCTACCTTCTTCATTACATTAATTAATTTACAGTGATTTCTAAATTGTTAATGATAATGTTGAATGTTATTACGATATTGGATTTTAAATCCCAACCCATGAGATAATTTCATTTGGGTTGGAATTGTTGGATCTATCTTAATATATTGATGATCATGGTGATATTTTGAGGTAGATCTATTGTTTAATTGGTTTTGGATTATTTTAAATATATGCATGCAAACTCTAGACATAGATGAATGCATGGTATATCAACTAGACTTGATTTAATTTTGAAAAGGTTAAATAAGTTGGATCGTGATCGAATGATCGGCGCAGTACTCGGCGATAGACATAGTGTTTTGATCGGTATAGAAGTAGGAAGAATGTTATTGTTAGGTATTGTTCTTGTGACTTGTAGACATACAAAGACTTATAATGATAGCTTTAATTCTAGATCTCAAAAGAAACAAAATCATTATGTTAGTTACTACCTTTGGAGCGATGGTTTGGTCAAGATTTTCCATGACATTATTATGTTATTAAATATAATCCAAGTAATTCCAACCTTCCCATTCAGCGGCATCAATCCTCTCAACTTTGTCTTGTAGAATTGCCTTCTTATTTTATTCATTATTTGATTTTATATTTCATACATTAATATTTCACTTCAAATCGAGTGATACATTTACTTTATAGTAAGCCTAATTAGTATAGTTTATAGTAAAAACTCAACCATATTTTTACCTATTCTGGTCCCTATGGAGGCGATTGCACTTGTCACTTTATTACTTGATTCGATATGTATATGCTTGCACATTAGCATTACATATTCACATGCAACAGGTTTGAGAAATGCGTCTTGTAGATTATTCGTAGAGACATGAATGTGTGAATTGATTGTTATTCATTAGTTTTGGTCGAAGCATGAAAAAATTATGTATGGTGGGATGCTTGAGGCGATCTAAGCCATTGTGTGAATAGTCGGGTTCTCCAAATGACCATACATTAATGCTATATATCCTGATCTACGTCTTATTTGGGCCAAATAACTCCTTTTTTTGTAGACCAATGAAATTGAAACCCAAAAGCCAAGATAAATTGATTAGAAAACTTGGAACTCTTCCCTATCCTTGGTCCTTTTAGCCATTATGAAATAGACATCCAAGCCATACATATTGAAGATTTAGGTAGAGATAAATCACGGTGGTTTCAAAAGATTAGAGCGAAAAAAGGAAAAACAATGTAATCCTTTGATAATTTATAGGTTAGGCAAGAAATGTGCGAAAAGAAAAATCGATCAAAATTCAAAAGTGATAAAAGCGAGAAGAAAAATTTATAGAACAAGAAACAAAGACATTGTGAGTAGGAAAAAAGAGTAAAGCGTCAAATGACCAACCACAAAATCACAAAAATGAGAAAACTCAATCCTTCAATTACAGTTAAAAAACTCGTTCAAGTTGACCATAGTTGTTAGTATTGTATTTGTATCTTCCTACATGGAGAGATAAAGGAAGGTGAGAGGAAACGAGATAAAAGGTGAGTGAGGTTGGAAGGGACATTCGGGGAATGGAGGAACAATGTCCATGTGTACTAACTGTTTATAGTGTGTGAATAGTCGTTTTAGTCATATACTCCCTTTGAACTTATGCCGTCTTAAGCCTCGAGGAGAACATTACAAGCCTAGAAAGGCAATGTGACTTAAAGCGTTCTCACACATTGCATATCTTTCTACTAACAATTATACTTAATGAATATTTTATTTTGTTCACGCACTATTGTGTCCTACTACATGCTCCTATTTGATTTATGTTAATGGTGATATTGATGAACGACATTTGGACATGGGAATTACTTCTAAGTTGTTAGTAATGTAACACTATAAACTAATCCTGATTTACATTATAACGTTTTTCCAAGGCATGTTGAACGCTATCAGAGATTAGAAGTTGCATGTGTCGATAAGAATACGATTTATACCTTTAATATTTGACAATCATGTTCATAGTAGTAATATAATCAGGAGCGTTTTCAGCCCCATTGTATGTTTTTAGACTTGGTTTTAGTAAGGACCAAGCAAAAGGTTAAGTGTAGGGGAGTTCAAGTGTGGGAATGGTGGATCTGCCACGATCCTGTAATTTGCCAATTTTACATCCATATTCACTAACTCAAACTTGTTTAAAGAAAAGAAATCAAATCATTTTTGTATTAATTTTTTCTTTTTTTCTCTTTTTCCACGTATATGTATTTTTGTTGCTTGAGGACAAGCAGTAGCAAGATAGTGAGGAAGTTTGATGTAAAAAAGCATTATGAATTCCTGTTATTTATATCCCTTTTTGCACATAGAAATTTACAAGCTTGTTTAATAGTTAAATCAAAGCATCTTGGAAATATATATATATATATGTTTTCATCGCTTTACTTAACACCCTAGGCAGCCCGTACTGCCACAGTAAATTTAGGGCTACTTAGCTATGGACACGTTTGAAAAATGTTTTGACAAGTGAAAACATTAAAAATTTATTGTCTTTAATAAAACATTGTATATTTATAAAATCCCAAATAAAATCAAATTTATTTACAAATCAACCGATTTGTAATTTTAACTATATATCTTTAAGATATGAGTTACTAAAAAATAAAACATATCCAAATAGCCCAAAAATTGTCAATCACTTTAAAAAACATAATAATAAACTTCAAAACCTTTAAATGGCCCCTTATTACAATAACCAAATACATAAGCAAATTCTAAATATATATATTATATAAAATAAGGAAAATAACCTGCGCATGAGCCACCTCGCATCCCACTCGACTAGGTCCCAAGCTGTATACATCTACAGCAGGAGTTTGAAAAAGTGATTGAGTCACCTGGATTCGATTGCATAGTTGTTACACATGTCCCCACCTTATGGGCCAGCCCTTCCTCTTCACGATCCACATACAAAATTATGCAAAGTGGTAACCCAAGCCTAGGTTCCATCATTACACCAACCTACGGCTGCACTTGCCGCGAGGCGTGGCTAATCCACCGTCCACCTGAAATGATCCTGCATAACTGCCTCGGCGGACTTATTGCTCAGGGCCGTGGCTAAACCACCGATCCACATAAAGTGACCCCACATATCAGGTAATCCCATGGTTGATGCACACATCTATCAACCCACATGAGATGGGCACCTAGCCAACACCTCCCCTTGATGAAGCACATGGCCCAACATCAAAAGCGCCAATGTAGCTGAAGGCTAACATCGAGACCACGTTACAAGTACACCTTTTCCCTTCAATAGTCACATCCCAAGTCCCATGTATCATGCACACAATATCATAAAAATAAACGCCACATCACATGCTATCACGTTTTCAAGCATAGATCCTTATGTAAATTAACATCATAAAATCTTGACCTTGATGTCAGTTATTCAACATGGGTATCCATCACATTTAACCATTATTAGATTACCGTACACATCTTCACGTATATACATAATAACACATATAAACAATCAAAAGCAGTCATTATTTACTACACAAACCCTAGCATATACTAAACCAAGTTATAAAGTGTGTGCCATTGCCTGTCCACACCCCAAACAGATCAATACATTTAGCCAACACAATCCCCCTTTCCACTCTCAGATTCTTCCCTATCAACCCTTAATCTCAGGTAAATTAAACCAACCTTTAGCCCCTTATCACGTCTAGGTTCATGGTGCAAGCATGACCACTGAAAAGCTTCAGCTGTCTTCCAGCAAAGCCCGGAAGCCCTTTTGTGCTACAACCCTTCCGCATAACTTTAGATTCTTGTATCCCTATTCCAAGCTTTCTTAAGCCAATATTCAACTTACCCAAAATCTTGGGTCCAACTATCATAAGGTAGGATTTGACGGCCTGTTCATCAATGATACTAGGATACAAAACTAAAGTCTTAAAATGCTTTCCACAGCAACTCGAGACCGCTTCCACTCAAGTAACCTTTCAAACTCAGCCTTACTACTATACCACTAACTCCTCATGTGTTAGGGAATTTAACACTTAAATGGCAAGTGCTAAGCTCCTTAATCACTTTATTAAATAAACCATACTAAAAACTATCTAACTTCTAAATAAAATCAAGCCTTCACAAGACTATGCTAACACACAAATTCCCTGCAGGAGCCAGCACGAAATAATCTCAGAATTTTCTAAAGCTCAAGGCCCAGTCCTACTAGGCCCAATTTGGAAAACCTTGCACTAAAAAAAATTATTCTAACTTCTAAATAAATCAAGCCTTCACAGAACTATGCTGTACTAAATTCCTACTAGAAACCAACAAAATGTGCCAAATTTTTCCTAAGCTCAAAGAGGCCCGATCCTACTAGGCGAATTTCGGGATGTTACATCCTTGAAATTAAATAATTTAAGCTTTTAGTCATTTTTATTACTTTCCTTCAATAATTCAAAATGGTTTGGTCAACTAACACCTCTAATCCATACCATATTCGATTGACATTGCTTAACACAATCCCCCTTTTTTCCTCCTCAGTTCTTCCTATCAACCCCCTTAATCTCAGTCCCAATTAAACCAGCCCCTTTAGCCTTATACCGTCAGGTTCATGAATCGACCATGGAAAAAGCTTCAAAACATCTTTGTAAGCCAGCAATACGTATTA
>JAOWAD010000055.1:0-75667 GCA_025698515.1 Gossypium sturtianum | reverse complement strand
GGAAAAGGGGTGAGTTACTAGAACTCAGTTGTATAAACCCCTTACCGTCCATCCACTGGGCCTGAATTCATTTAGTAATAACTCTGGGCTTAAGCCCATTTACGTGAATCAATAACAAAACGGGTTAATGTATGCAACCCAACCCATCCATCCATCACACCTCGACGACCACCAATCACACTGCTCGGGGTCAAGTCAACCCACCCCGCCGCCACACCAATCGCACTCAAAATTTGCTTTTCATAATATTTGTGGGTAGAGCCACCGAGTATCGCACTGGGCTACTTTCATATAGTATTTCGTGGTCAAGCCACCGAAATCATAAGTAAACATTATAATGAATATTTTGTGGCAATGCCACCAAAGCTACAACGCTTCTTCATACATTTTTCCTAACCTCCATGATATGTAACATGCAACATACATAATAAAGCATAATATCCACATATATGTACAACAATCATTATTCCAATAATTTATTACAGTTGAATCGACACATTATTGAACTTGTAATTCGGCTCACTAAGGTATTCTTGCACCGGCCCATAGGGCATTTTCGTAAATCAAATTTATAGGGGCATTTTCGTAAATCGCCCATAGGGGGCATTTTCACATCGCCCATAGGGGCATTTTCGTAAATCTAACAATTTTAATACCGATTTTGACAAATCTATAGAAATAATGTAATTTAAGCAAATTTCTCGATTTGTGCCATATTACGATTTTTAGCCATATAAATAATAACGAGCTATTTTCCAACGTGATATCTAATCATGAATCTATGGGATTTCGTGGAGAGATTACACACCGATTACAGTAAGGATTAATCCTTCTTGATCGCCGCACCTAAATCACCATTACTCTCGATTAATCCAACAAACGAGGTTTTATTAATCTAAATCTAAATCAAACGATCTATTAAATGCTTACCCTTAGTATCGTGAATCGACCACGATTTGTCTATTTTCACCGGATGATGGTCCACAACCCGTGGAAAATCCCGAACCGCCGGCACCGCCTTCGCTTGAACTTAGGAGTAGGAATCGCAAATCCACTCCTTTTGTGTTCTCCAATCGCTTTTCCTTTCGACCTGGTACCACTTGCTTCCATTGAAAAAATCTTAATCAAAACGATATTACGATGATATAAATCGATTGTTTAAGGAAAAGGTTCACTTACCACTATTTCCGAGGATCAACAAGTGAATAAAAACGATCGATATGATCCCTATAATAACCGATTAGTCACAACCATCATTCTGCTTAGCAAAATAATCAAACAATGAGCGAGATCAAAATAATCCATAAAGAAACTTCTTACCTTACGATGATAAATCCGATTTCCACCGATTGGGCTTACGATCGCGGATGATTCGACTAAATGAAAGATTTGGCCAACCCCACAAGAATACTACAAAATAGAAGATGATCACGAAATAAGGGAGTAGAAGAGAGGAATGTTTTGATTTAGGAACCATCCAAAGAGAAGGTACATATTCGGAAAAAGAAAATACAAGGATAGAATAGAGCCACTTACACGCTTCGATCAAAGAAGAGATACTCAACTCGCAAGATGGAGAAGAGAAGATGATAGAAATTCAAATTATTGATGAGAAAAGAATAATGAAGATTAGGCCAAACAAAGTTGTGTCGATTAAAGAGATAGGGAGAATGGTTGATGAAATGGTCAAAAGAAAAGAAGGGATGGAGAAAAAGAATGCTAGGTAATTTCTGGCCAACAACAAAAGAAGATGAACCAAAATGTGTTGAGGGTTACGACAAAACAAAGGAAAAGAAAGATGAACAAATGGCTAGTGTGTTTTACACAACAAGAGAAAAAGAAGTGCTAATTTGGCTTTAGAGTTTCTGCAAGCAAAAGAAAAAATTTGGAAAAGAAAGCACCAAGAAAATGCTAAAAGAAAATAAGCCTCATAAGCACTAAAACTAGCAAAATGACTAGGAAAATTCGGCTCCCAAGACCCCTCCCAAACCGTGCACCCTTTTTTACAAAAAGGATCAAAATTGACCAAAAATTCTTTCCAAAACATCTTCCCAAAATTGGCCAACATATCCCCTTCTTACTCCTTTCTTTACTTCTTTCCTTATTCTCCTCCTCTTACCTTATTTCGTAGCCATCTTTCCATCAATAAAAAGTCTTCCTTACCTTATTTAAGACCATGGTCGACACTTGGAAGGGAAGCACAAAAATTTAATCAAAAATTTTTTGCACTAGGTGGGATTCGAACTCCTCCCCAAAAGCCCTTCATATGACGCCACAACCTCCTTGCCATATGCGCACTTATGCTAGCAAAATACACACTTATTTCCTTAAGCATTGTTGCCACTTACCTTCTCTCCTTAAAGTGCTTCAACACAAAAATTTTGCTAAGGCCCAAGTCAACCCTGAGCCTTCTTAGAACCCCTAAACATACACAATTAACATTCTTAACTAGCCTATCGTGATGATGAAAAGTAAATTATAAAATCCCAAATTTCAGGATGTTACAATTCTACCCTCTTAAAGAAATTTCAGCCTCGAAATTTACCTGATTAGAAGAGATGAGGATATTACTGCCGTATTGTGTCCTCTGGCTCCCATGTAGCTTCATCTGATCCGTGATTGCGCCATAATACTTTAACTAACAGAATCAACTTCCTTCTTAGTACCTTAACATCCCAATCTAGAATCGCACTAGCTCCTCTTCAAAAGACAAGTCGTGTCTTAACTCAATTTCTTCCATGGGTACAACATGAGAGCGAATCCGAACGATAACGCCTTAACATTGAGACATGGAATACGCTATGTATCCGACTTAACTTCGAGGTAACTCTAGCTAATAAGCCATCGCCCAACGCGCTCAACACGCTTCAGCACACTGTATGGTCCGATGAATCTAGGGCTCAACTTGCCTTTCCGCCCAAATCTTAAGATCTTCTTCCAAGGTGAGGCCTTCAGAAAGACTTGATCTCCCATCGTAAACTCTATATCCTTACGCTTCGAGATCCACGTCGATTTGCCTCGTCCAAAGATTCTTTTAAACGAGCCCGAATTACCTTAACTTTTTCCCTCCGCCTCGAGATCAACTCAAGACCCAATAATCGCCGCTTTCTCCTAGCTCAATCCAAAGCAAGTAGGAGTACGACACCTACGACCATACAACTCCTCGTAGGTTCCATCCGATACCGGATTGATAGTCGTTGTTGTATGCAAACTCTCGCCAATGGTAGAAAATCTTCCCAACTACCCCCTGAAGTCGATCACTGACCCCTTAACATGTCTTCTAGAATCTGATAACCCTCTCCGACTCGACCATCGATGCAGCGGATGAAACACCGTCGTCAAATTTAGCCTTGTACCCAAAGCTTCATGTAAAGCCTTCCGTAACCGTGATGTAAACCTAGGATCCCCGTCGATATGATAGACACCGGTACCCCACACGAACCTCACGATCTCTCGCTACATACAACTTGGCCAACTTCTCGCAACAAATAATCCGTATTTAATGTAGGAAATGAGCAATCTTAAACCGATCCACTATAATCCATACTCGAATCTTTCTTAGTAGGAGTTAAGGGTAACCCACTAACAAAGTCCATCATTATCCTTTCCCATTTCCATAATGGAATTTTCACCGGTTGTAGCAACCACGACGACGATTGATGTTCCGCCTTCACTGCACGACATGTCAAGCACTTACTCACGGCGTAAGTAACCTCCCATTTCAACCCTGGCCACCAATACTGCTCATGGAGATCTTGGTACATCTTATTTCCCACGGGGTGCATAGCATATGGGCTACTATGCTCCTCACGCAGAATCATTTGCCTCACCATTACTAAATCCGGGCATACAAACTCTTCCGCGAAAACACAATACTCCATCACTATTCAACCCAAAATCCCCTATCTCACCACCTTTCACTTGTTGAAGCCGAGAACTCAATCTTTCATCTGACAACTGCTTTTCCTTAAACTGATTTACCCATGCAGGCTTCACCTGAAGTTCGGCTAACAGACTACCATCTTCATAAAGGCTGAGATGAGCAAACATTGCTCTCAAATCTGATATCACCTTACGACTCAACGCATCTGCCACTACGTTAGCTTTTCCTGGATGATACTCGATTGAGAAGTCATAATCTTTCAACAGTTCTATCCACCTTCGCTTGTCTTAAGTTCAACTCTTCTGGGTAAGGAGGTACTTGTGACTCTTATGATCCGTATAGATAATTGACTTCTCCCCGCACGAATCATCTCCAAATCTTCGAGAGCAACACCATCGCAGCTAACTCCAAATCATGCGTGGGATAATTTATCCCATGCGGCCTTAATTGATGAGATGCATAAGCCACCACTTTTCCCCTTGCATCAACACACATCCCAAGCCCGTGTGTGACGCATCACAATAAACATTGAACTCTTTACTAGCCTCGTGTTGAATCAATACCGTGCTTCCGGTAATCTTCTTCAATTTCTCAAAGCTCTCTTGCTACTTATCCGACTACACAAACAAGATTCTCACGCAAAGCACCTTAGTTAGGTGCAAAGAATCAATGAAAACCCTCAACAAAACGCTCGTAATACCCAAACCAAACCTAGAAAACTTCAAATTTCCGCGCATCGACTTTAGTGGTTTCAGTCCAACACACTTTCGACCTTTCCGGGGATCAACTCTAATTCCTTCATGCACAGACACTACATGCCCCAAAAGGCCACCTCCTTCAACCAAAATTCACACTTACTGAATTTGGCATACAATTACTTCTCCTTAATATCCGCAATACGACCCGTAAATGTGAATCATGCTCCTCTTCGGTCTTTGAGTACACCAATATGTCATCTATGAACACCACCACAAATCGATCTAGATAGGGTTGGAAGACTCGGCTCATCATGTCTTTAAATGCAAGTGCATTAGTCAACCCAAACGACATCACCAAAACTCGTAATGCCCATAACGAGTTCGAATACGATCTTGTGAATATCCGCCTCCTTAACTTTTAACCGGTGATACCCGATCTCAAGTCTATTTTCAAGAAAATTGAAGCTCCTCGCGAATCGATCAAACAGATCATCGATCCTCGTGAATGAATACTTTTTCTTGATCGTCAACTTATTCAATTGTCTATAATCGATGCACATACGCATCGACCCATCCTTTTCTCAATGAACAAAACTGAGCGCTCCCACGGGGGACACACTTGGTCGAATAAATCCACGATCCATCAACTCCACGAATTTGAGCCTTAAGTTCCACGAGCTCCTTTGGCGCCATCCCATGAAGGGGCAATGGACACCGAGCCGCTCTCGGCAACTACCAATGCAAAATTCCACTTCGATCCGGAGGCAATCCTAGAAGCTCCTCGGGAAAGATGTCTGAAAACTCTTTCACCGTTCTAACACTCTCAACCGACAACTCTTTGGCATCCAAAGCACTGATAAAGGCTAGGAATGCTCCACACCCTTTCCGCACCAACTTTTCTACCTTTAAAGCAGATACCACATTAGACAGATAGTTCCTTCTTTCACCTATCACCATCACTTCCTTATCCTCCGAAGTTCTTAGTACCATCTGCTTTGCAGCACAATCCAAGTTCGCACGATGCTTAACCAGCCAGTCCATACCCAAAATAAGATCGAACTCACCGAATGGCAGTTCCATCAAATCCGCCAGAAATACTTCCCCCTGAACTTCTAAGGGCACATCTTTAAATATCTTATTTACTACCACTAACTGTCCTAAAGGGCTAATCGCAGTTGTTTCTCTAGCAGTAATCTAAGATCTAATATTCAAAGTTCCGACACATAGCACAAGCAACATACGAATGGGTGGATCAATATCTATCAAAGCAATAACAGTGTACATCGATATGAAGAACGTCACAGTTATGACATCCGCATCGCCATCCTCTCGGCGCTAACCACATAGACCAACCCCGTCAGTCTTGCCTCTGTGTGCCCCATTCACGGTGCCTCTACCCGGCACCACGACCTCGTCCTCGCCATTACCACCTCGACTGCCCACGGCCTCTCTGCTGGCAGCTGCTGAGCACCTCCACCGGTTCGCGCAAATCATTATGAACTACTCCGAGTTTGATCGGGCTTTCGAGGCAATCCTTAAACCGGTGATCCTTGGAACCACATCTAAAACAACCACCAGAGTTCTCTTCCAAAGATTCACCCGAATGAAGTTTCCCACAATCCACGCAAGGTGTGGTGATTGGTAGCATTGGAACTCTCACTCAAGCCGGCTCCTCATTCCCGGGCCTTTTGAAATCCTCTGTAGGACACGAATACCCGAAGTCTCTCTTGTTCCCGCCCTATCTATGTCTCGGTTTTGCTGCGTTCGAATGCTTTACTTCTTGACAATCTTAGCTTTTTCTACGGGTGTAGCGAAAATTCCTCTCATACGTGGGGCTATCAATACCCGCAACTCATCACGCAACCCATCCTCAAAGCGCACCACGCGTTCATAATCACCGAAGACTATTCCCGAGCATACCGACTCGGTGCGAATTGCGCCTCGTGAGCTGCGCCACAGTTTACCTCCTTGGACCCGGTTCGAAATTCCTTCCTTCGGGCATCCACATAGCTAGCCCCGACATACTTTCCTTGAAATGCTGTCTTAAAGAATTCCCATGTAATACGATCAGTCTGAGTACCTTCTCGAACAGTGAGCCACCACTGATATGCCTCGTCTCTCAACAACGACACCACCCCTTTCGGTTTTGCTCGGCGGTGCAATCCAGGTCATTCATAATCCCCTCCACGCGCCTCAAGCCATACTCTCACTACATTAGGGGCTACACCCGAAATACCCCTAAAAACTTCAGCCCCATTCGATCTAAGTCACTCCGATATTGACCCACGAGCTGTCGACCCAGTTCTTGCCCCAGCAACCCTTTCCAGAACTTGCAACATCGCTTAGAACAGAGCGTCGTCCTCTCTCATTCGATCATGTGACCCAGCTTCAGTCACAGGTGATGCAGGGGCGTACATTTCTAGCATATGCCTCGATGCCTCAGATACAACTCTAGCACCTCGGCCTTTACCACGGCCACGTCTACAGCGTCCACGTCCTCTAGTGCTCATGTTTACTAAATCGATTTAATCTGATTACAAGTCTTATGAATCAGTATATTATTCAATGTTTATTAATCAATGTTTTATGAAATATAGGAAGTAAAGTCGTTTTCGCACAACGTATCCTAAGGTCTCAATCTCTATAGTTTCAGCTCCTAAAGCTAAAAGTTCTAGAGTATTTCTACATTCATACCACAATAATCATAAAATGAAAACATAAACTTACTTGACTTGGTGCTTTGGATACCCGTGGTGCCATACTTCCTTTAGATCATGCATTTATAATTTAAAATTTTAAACGACTTTGGAAAACGCTTTTTTGAACCCAAACCACACCAAGTTTTGTAACTGCTCGATACCATAAAATGTAACACCCCAAACCCGGCCCATGCGTTACGACCGGATTCGACATGTCACATGAATTAAAAACGTATTTAAGAACTCGTAATTCATACTAAAATAAGTATTATTTGGAAACCAGTTTAAAAAATATCCGATAAAAATACTACTAATCTCGAGAGGTTAATTGAAGAATTGATATTCAAATTCGTGATATTTTAAAATCGTGACTTTTGAAAATAATGTCGATAATTCGAAAGGGAATCCGAGTTAAATTATTTATAAAATCCTTTTGTTAATCAACTTTGGGAAAAACCGTTATTTATGATTTTAGAAAAATCCCCGTTTTAAACAATTTAAGTAAAATAATAAATACGTCCAAACATAAAGCAAATTAAAGTTTATCCCAGAGGCCTTATTACAACTTTAAACCCAAAATAGTAAAAGTAATAAAGTAAACGTAAATAGAAATCTAAAGTTCGGAAAAAACACCACTTCCGAAGTATGGCCTCCATCGAGTCATCCATGGCCCAAGTCTACCTCACTGAGCATTACCTGCAAGGGTTAAGGAAAAGGGGTGAGTTACTAGAACTCAGTGTATAAACCCCTTAACATCATCCACTGGGCCTGAATTCATTTAGCAATAACTTGGGCTTAAGCCCATTTACATAATCAATAACAAAATGAAGTTAATGTATGCAACCCAACCCATCCATCCATCACACCCCCGACCAGCCAATCACACCTGTGGGGATCAAGTCAACCCACCCCGCCGCTCACACCAATCGCTGCAGTCAAGCTACTTTTCATAATATTTGTGGAAGAGCCACTTGAGTATCATTCTGAAATCAAGCCGCTTTCATATAGTATTTTAAGTGGTCAAGCCACCAAATCATAAGTAAACATTATAATGAATATTTTGTGGCAATGCCACGAGTGCTTACTCTTCATACATTTTCCCAACCCATGCGATATGTAACATGCAACATACATAATAAAGCATAATATCCACATATATGTACAACAATCATTATTCCAATAACTTATTACGGTGAATCGACACATTATTGAACTTTGTAATTCGGCTCACTAAGGTATTCATGCAATTCGGCCCATAGGGGCATTTTTATAAATCAGCCCATAGGGGCATTTTTGTAAATCGGCCCATAGGGGCATTTTCGTACATTGGCCCATAGGGGCATTTTCGTAAATCTAACAATTTTAATACCGATTTTGACAAATATATAGAAATAATGTAATTTAAGCAAATTTTTCGATTTGTGCCATATTACGATTTTTAGCCATATAAATAATAACGAGCTATTTTCCAACGTGATATCTAATCATGAACCTACGGGATTTCGGTGTGAGATTACACACCTGATTACGGTAAGATTAATCCTTCTTGATCGTCGGCACCTAAATCACCATTACTCTTGATTAATCCAACAAATGAGGTTTTATTAATATAAATCTAAATCAAACGATCTATTGAAACGCTTACCCTTAGTATCGTGAACGACCACGATTTGTCTTTTTTCACCGAATAATGGTCCACAACCCGGTGGAAAATCCTGAACCACCGATACCGCCCTTCGTTTGAACTTAGGAGTAGGAATCGCAAATCCACTCCTTTTGTGTTCTCCAATCGCTTTTCCTTTCGAATCGGTACCACTTGCCTGCATTGGAAAA
Source organism: Gossypium sturtianum (assembly GCA_025698515.1). NCBI lineage: Eukaryota > Viridiplantae > Streptophyta > Magnoliopsida > Malvales > Malvaceae > Gossypium > Gossypium sturtianum. The sequence continues at coordinate 66,554 of JAOWAD010000055.1, read as the reverse complement.
AATCTTAATCAAAACGATATTACGATGATATAAATCGATTGTTTAAGGAAAAGGTTCGGCTTACCACTATTTCCGTAGGATCAACAAGTGAATAAAAATGATCGATATAATCCCTATAATAACCGATTAGTCACAACCATCATTCCGTTTAGCAAACTAATCAAACAATGAGCGAGATCGAAATAATCCATAAAGAAACTTCTTACCTTACGATGATAAATTCGATTTCCACCGATTGGGCTGACGACTACGGATGATTCGACTAAATGAAAGATTCGGCCAACCCCACAAGTATACTACAAAATAGAAGATGATCACGAAATGAGGGAGTAGAAGAGAGGAATGTTTCGATTTAGAGAACCATCCAAAGAGAAGGTACATATTCGGCAAAAAGAAAATACAAGGATAGAATAGAGCCACTTACCGTTTCGATCAAAGAAGAGATAGTCAACTCGCAAGATGGAGAAGAGAAGATGATAGAAATTTGGTTATTGATGAGAAAAGAATAAAGAAGATTCGGCCAAACAAAGTTGTGTCGATTAAAGAGATAGGGAGAATGGTTGATGAAATGGTCAAAAGAAAAGAAGGGATGGAGAAAAGAATGCTAGGTAATTTCATTTAACAACAAAAGAAGATGAACCAAAAATGAGTTGAGGGTTACGGTAAAACAAAGGAAAAGAAAGATGAACAAATGGCTAGTGTGTTTCGGCTACAACAAGAGAAAAAGAAGTGCACAATTTGGCTTTAGAGTTTCGGCAAGCAAAAGAAAAAAAATTTGGAAAAGAAAGCACCAAGAAAATGCTAAAAGAAAATAAGCCTCTCAAGCACTAAAACTAGCAAAAGGACTAGGAAAATTTGGCTCCCAAGACCCCTCCCAAAACCGTGCACCCTTTTTACCAAAAGGATCAAAATTGACAAAAATTTCTTTCGAAAACATCTTCCCCAAAATTGGCCAACATATCCCCCTTCTTACTCCTTTCTTTTACTTCTTTCCTTATTCTCCTCCTTACCTTATTTCCTTAGCCATCTTTCCATCAATAAAAAGTCTTCATTACCTTATTTAAGACCATGGCCGACACTTGGAAGGGAAGCACAAAAAAGTAATCAAAAATTTTTTGCACTAGGTGGGATTCGAACTCCTCCCCAAAAGCCCTTCATGTGATGCCACAACCTCCTTGCCATATGCTCACTTATGCTAGCAAAATACACACTTATTTTCTTAAGCATTGATGCCACTTACCTTCTCTCCTTAAAGTGCTTCAACACAAAAATTTTGCTAAGGCCCAACTCAACCCCGAGCCTTCTTAGAACCCCTAAACATACACAATTAACATTCTTAACTAGCCTATCACATGATGAAAAGTAAATTATAAAATCCCAAATTTCAGGATGTTACAGCTTGCGGCGCAAAGGGCTGGGTGAAAGGCTTACGGCGCCTTAGGGTTTCCAAAAACCCTAGGTTCTCTGTTGCTGTTTAACATTTGGGCCGTTTTGGGCCCCGTAGTTTTTGGGTCTGTTGGGTAGTTTAGGATCTGGGCTAATGGGTTACGGGTTTAATCTGGGTTTGATGGCATCTTTTGGGCATTGGGTTAATGGGTAGGCAATTTTAGGATTAGTTTTGGGCCATTAAATCTGGGCTTGTAATTAGTCTTGTACTGGGCTGTAAAAATGGACATTATTTATTTTTTGATTTTGGTTTGCTTAAGCCCGGGCAAATTGGGCCTATAACATTTACAATTGGGGTTTTGTTTTCTTGAATTTGTTTAGGTTAAGGTTCTATTTGTGATAAATGTTAGTTGTGCATATTGGTAGAATTGAGTTTCAGATTGAGGTTGTAGTGGTTCATCATATGATTTTTGGCTGCTTTAAATCTCAAATCAGGGTGTTTCTGAACTGTTTGAATTCGGTAGCGAATTGCTGTCGGGTTCCGATGAAATCTGCAAAATTTTGATGTGGTTTTAGTGGTTAGCAATTGGGGTTCATTTTGTTGTTGCAAAACCTCATTTCAGGCTGTTTCGGTATGGTTTCGTGACCACATGGGCGTGTACCGCACACGGGCGATTTACATGGCCATGTAATTTTTGGAATTAGGGATTTTGAGTTTTTTTAGTGCCACATGGCCGTGTGGCTACTATTTGAGGATTTTGTCAATTTTCACATGGGCGTGTGCCTTGGACACACGGTCGTGTCCCTTAGCCACACGGGCATGTGAGTTTTTCACACGGTTGTGTCTTGTTTGCATCTTATTTTGCACTTTTGGAGAGTAAGTTACACGGGCTACTCACACGGCTATGTAACTCAGGCACACAGGCGTGTGTCTCCTCCACACGGGTGTGTGCCCCTTCCGCATGACCATGTTGATATCCACACGGCCTATACCCTTCCACACGGCCAGGGTACACCACAATGTGGCCCTATTTTGCAGATTTTTGTTCTGTGTCATAATTTGACCCGTTTCAATTCCTGTGTTGTCCAACGTTCGTTGAGGCCTTTGTAAATGTGTTGGGAATCTATTTTCCGCTTAGATATGAGTGTGTATTTACGATTACAGGGTTTGAGTTAATTGTTTGTTCATGTGCTTAGGTGATGTGATAAATGATGTTGAGGTATTTTTGTTATGGTTACATATTAATTGTGATACAAGTAAAACTGATTCTAAAATTGACCGACTGAATATGAGTTTCTATATCTGTGAGAATTTTAGTGTTTGGTGTGCATTCATACATTAGCATAAAACTGGGGTTTTGGTTACGAAGAGAAGGAAGATTGATTCGGCAGTTTAACTGCAATACTTCTGTATAGCGGTTTACTACATTATTTTATAAGTATGACAGCTCAGCTGCATATTGTTATTCGAGTGGCTTAGTTCCAAAATTTGGTGTGTAGGGTGGATGAGCCTATTATGGTTCTATGTGGTGTGCAGGGTGGACGGGCCTACTGTAGCCCTTATGTGGTGTGCAGGGTGGACGAAGTGGTGTTTGGTTGGTGGGATGGGATTTTTGACTCGTTAAATTCTCTACGCATCTGAATATATGTCTAAATATATGTGACTGATTATGCAAGCATTGAGATGTTGGTGATATGGTAACAATGAAATGATTTGGAAACTTGGAAATGGATGGAAATGATTTGGAAATGATTCAAAATAGGAAAGTGCACATTTCTGGAAACTTGGAAATGTAAGAAAATGTCAAGTTTACAGAGCCGAACGAAAATTTTTGGAAACTTAGAAATGACTTAGAAATGTCGAGTTTTAAAGTTTAAAAGAGGAAATTAAGGCAAGGTGGCCTTAAAAGAAAAAGTTTGTGAAATTTGACACACAAACAGGCTTGGAAAAGTGGCTGAAAGATGCCACTTAGGGCCTCTGGAAATGGCGCCACATGCAAGGTGTTGGGCACTGGGTTCGAGTCACTTGGGAAGCAAATAAAAGAAGTTTTATTTTTGCTTCCGGAAGCTCTCGAGGTGGACGGCACAAGCCTTCTAGAAAGGATGAGTTTTATTCTCTTTAATATTCGATTAATAAGGTGATAAATAAGGGATTTAATTTGGATTATTTTTGAAGAGATAATAAAGGATTATTCTCTAATTATTTTAAATTAAGAGATAAAGCTATCAAATAAAGAAGAGTGGTGGCCAAGTAAGGGATTCTCGAGGAGTAGTTTCGGCTATAAAAGGAAGGAAATAGGGCTACTCATCAATTTTTCTTCCTCCTCCTCTCTCTGCGCCGATTTCTCGAGTGCTCTCCTCTCTTCTCTTCTCTTTTCTTTTGTCAAGCGAATCTATAGTCCACCATTGCCAAAATTCTCAAGTTTCTTTTCCTTATTTTCGTGGAAACCAAATACTCCAAGAGAACCCTAGTCGACTTCTCCATTAAATCCCAAAAGCCGAAACTTTATCATCTAGTCATCAAGGCCGATTCTTTAAGGGGCTTTTAACAAGGGTGCTACCATTTCTTAAAAGGGTAAGATCCAAAGTTTGGTTTCAATTCTTTTATATTTTAAACCTATCTAAAATTTAGGGACTAATCTCTATTATGGATTTTGGCCGAGTTATGGAATAGTGTTTTCTGGATTTAAGAAATTGTCAACTACAAGAAGGTATCTTTCGAACTTCTAAGATCTAAGGTAAGTTATGAATACCATTCGGCCATAAGCTATATTATTATGATTTAATGTTAGATTGGATCTAACATGGGTACATAGGGATTTCGACAAGAATAAAGAAGCAAGGATCCAATTCAGATTTAAGATTTGGAAGGTAAGAACAAAGGTAAATTCGGCCAAGGCCTATTTTAGTAGTAGATCTATTATTATGTGTTTTAAGCCGAAAACTAACCAATTCAAGGGATTTAGTGACTAGCCGATTTCAAAGGGGAAAAATACGAGTTTACGGATTTGATTAAATCATCAAATCGACACCAAGGTAAGCTTTAAGAATACAAATCCTACTAGGATTTGGTTTTCTAGCCGAATAGGCTTTGTGCTAAATAGTAAGTGATTAATCAATTGTAGGAACTTGAGATCTAAGGCAATAGATCAGATTTCGGGATTTCAGTGAAGTGGTTAAGCAAATCAGGTGTGTACCCCACACTACTTCTTAATATGTTTCATGGCCTGTTTTATTAAAATATGTGATATTAAGAATAGGAAAGTGGCTAGGGTACCATGTTCGGTACTAAGTACTCGTGTGCGTTTCCTACTTCTACAAAGAATATGAAAAGGTCATTAGTAACATGAGAATATGATAAGAATGTGAACTCGGCATATTTATGCATATCATCATTATATGGGGCATATGGGTTTGTTTGAAAGGGAAGTGAATGTGGTGACCTAAGACCACGAACACGGTGACCTAAGACCGTGGTATCTCGAATGTGGTGACCTAAGACCACAGAATCTGAATCACGGTGACCTAAGACCGCGATATCCGAATGTGGTGACCTAAGACCACAAATGCACGGTGACCTAAGACCGCGATATGGGTGTAGCGGAAGGAGGGTCGACTTAGTAGTCCCCACGGTGTACAAAGGTTGGTGCGGGGAGTGTAGCGGATGGCTTATTAGGTTTGGGTTTGGGAATGCATCATAATTTGTATGCTATGATATGAATGCATAACATTTGTATGCTGATTCTATTTTGATTTAGTGTTTGTGTACACATTGAGTCTGTTTGACTCACTCCGCTGGGGAATATTTTTCGTGTGATGATCGATGATGGACCGGGACTACAGAACTTGTGGTGGCCATGCTCAACATGAAGTTTTTATTTTATGAACTACTATTTCTATTTAAGTACTTGAATTACTTGGAAATTATTTGATGTAATAAGGCCATAAGGCCATAGTTGGATTGTTTTCCATTTATTTCTATTTATTATGATTATGAGTTTTACCTATTAAAGTTTAAGTAAAATTTTTAATATAAAGAATTGAATTCGTTTTCAACACAAGCCCAACCCAAAACAATTTTTTCAAAATCGCACAAGTTTTCAGAACATCCCCAAACCCGCCCACAAGTCTCGTCCCGGATCTGGTTATGTCAACTGCGGAATGACTGTTAAAAATCTTTGTCTTTAGAGTAAAACTTGAAAATTTTATTAACTTTTGGAAACCATGTCTTTTCTTTCAAAATTATAAATAAAGCTTTGTTATTAAAAATAATCCATATTAAAACTTTAGTATAAAAATATATAAATACTTTGATTAAATAGGTTGCTAAAACTAAAATTATCTTCACATAATAATTTCTTTTAAGTAAACCATAATATCAAGTAATATCAAAAATAGTGATAACAAAAATAATAATAATAATAATAAGGCCCTTATTACAAAAATAATTAATCCAAGTACTCGATAATAAAACGCATAAAGAAAAGATTAAAAACGTCCTCTGCATGGGCCACCTTGTATCCACTCCAACCCGATCCGATCATCCTGTCACCTGCGATGTTGGATAAATAATTGGGTGAGTCATACGATTCTCAAGTGTGTAATTAAACCACTGATATCCACCCACATGCTAGCCACAAATCAACCCAAATATCAAATGCAACATATAAATATAATCATTTAAACATTACCACAATCTGGGCTTGGCCCACAATCAAATCATATCAAATACTGGGCTAGGCCCTTTTCTCATCAATCCACTGATTACTGGGCTTGGCCCATTTCCACGTATGTTCTCAAAACATACAAATCCACAAGTCATATTGGGCTTGGCCCATTTCCATATCAATTCATAACGAAACCATGCAATCATGATACCCAACCCAATCCTAAGGTCCATCCGCTACACACCCCCTTATCCAAATTTACCACACACCAGGGGACTATCAAGTCACCCTCTCCTTTTCCCTCCAAAAAGCAACCAATGCCATCCACGATGTAGCGTATAGCTAACATCAAACCACGATGGAGCACACAGCAATCCATCAAGCCACGATATGACATAGAGCCGATATCAATCAAGGTAACCACGCGAACCAAATCGCAAAGATCCACAACGCGACCTCAGTCAGCGCCAATCCACGATGTAGCACAAAGCTGACATCAACCACGTACTCGAAGTACACCCGTACCTTCTTTCAAAAACCCACCCATGCACATGTAACATAATATGATGCTGAGATGATGCATGTACATGATATTCACAATCATAGGCATGCTCACATAGTTAAAATCAATTATCACATATTAGCCAATTTGCTACTAACCTGGTCGTCATCATACCCCTTTAGGGTATCCATTACACATATGGCAATCGCATTCATTAGTAAACATATAGCACAAATGAGATATCATACAAATCCGGAAACAATGGTCTAACCACACACCTTATTACTTGGAGTTCTAGACTCTCGATCCTCGACGCTATCGTTTAGTGAGACTACGGCTATTTGCCTAACGTTTTACGTTGTTGGCCCACACCACGTGGCCAATCTCGTAAGCGTAAAACGGATCTCTTCTTGAACTTTGGGATGGGAGCTTTCCTTGCCCACTTTGACCGCACTCGCATCCATCGACGATACTTAATCGTAACCACACGATTAATCACAGCAATCAAAATCTACAAATATCGAATCTAGATCACCTATTAACATCCTTACCAAATATCGAGATCCCGGCTTTCCTTCTGCTTACGCTTTTGCCTATAACCCATAGTCAACATCGGTCAACACAAGAACATATCTAATGGCCTAAGGCCAAATACCCAAAGGATCACTTACCCACTTACTCGGATCCTGAAACACCAATAGTCTCAAGGAGTTGCCGAAAATCCTCACATTACAAAACCATTAGAATCGGCCTACAACAACAATCCATGAAAAGGCCCTTTTGGCCGAATACTCACCATCACCTTACCTTAGATGACCGAATCCAAGAGACTTCCTCAATGCTTCCTTCTTTCTGGCTACACACAAGAGAACATACTTAATGGCACTATGACATTCGGCCGTGTTATAAAAACTAAGACCAATCACTTGGTTTTGACGTACCAATATAAGAACTCAAAACCAATTGTTTAGAGTGACGATTACTTACCACTTCACTTGAGACGAAATTAAGAGCAAGAGATCGGCAACACCATCTTAGGAGATTCGGCAATGGCTTTAAAGGTAATGAGATATTCGGCTCTTGAAAACAACAATGGTAAAGAAAAGATGCTTGATGAGGCTTACTTAGAAATTCGGCTATCAATAAAACAAATGTGGAGTTGAAGAAAAGAAAAGTGGAAGAACGGTAGGGACTTAGGAGCATTCGGCTTTCATAGGAATATAAAGAAATTTGGCAAACAACTAAAAAAAAAAGAAAGAAAAAGGAATGGGTGCTTATTAAAAGAAGAATTCGGCACTACCCCCTTCTATATGACCGAAAATGCCTACCCAAAAGAGTCCCACACTCATCTATTATCTTAATATTTAAAACAATTAAAAACAAGCCTTATAACTTCATTTAAGGAAAAAATAATAATAAAGAAACACAACCATTATCCCTTATCACTTATTCAATAAAATAAGGCCACCCTTACCTTCTATCTTAAAATAAATAAATAAAAAATAAAATTCAGCATTTATCCTATATCCCAGCCGAATTCAAAAACAAAAACAAACTTAATCCTTACCTTTTTAGAAACCCATGTGCCGTCCAACTCTTCTCCATTCAGCAGCAAAAAGAAGGAAAAACCCCACCTGCAGCCTCCAAGGTTCGAACACAGGACCTGGGGGGAAATCAGCAGCCAAGTAGCGCCCAGGCCATTCGGCCAACCTGCCTTTCATGTTACAAGGCCCCAACATTTATTTTTAACTCCTTCCTACTTCAGCCCATAACCGCATATAAAAATAAAACACGCCCAAAATGCTGCTGCAGGCCCTCGAACCAGCGCCCCCGCTCACCTCTAGCTCCTATGTGCCGCCACGAGAACCACTTGGCCAAGTTGTTTGCTTGTGTCAAAACACGCCCACTCCCTTTTAACGCTTCCCTACCTTGCAACCAAGAACATCAAAAATTAAAATCGCTTTGTTGCGCTTGGACTCGAACCCAGGCCCTCAATGGCGCAACTTTCACCCTTTAGCAACGCATTGAGCCACTTTGCCAATGCCTTTCTTGTGCCATAACCTTCCAAAAATTATTTTAAGGCCTTCTTGCCCCATTTCCCTTTATTCCCTAAAATCAAAAATTTTCCAAAGCCTTTCCCTTTCATCCAAGCATTCTTAAACCTCTAAAACACATCCAAAAACACCCAAAAACCTTCCAACACTGAATTATACCCAAATTGCATAGCCCCTAAATCGTGGTGTTACAATTCTACCCTCCTAAAAATAATTTCGTCCCTCTCAATTACTTTACTAACAAACGTCCATACAACCTATCTTACCACCTTACGCTTATGTCTGCGCTCTGATCTTACTAAGGCTATCGTACCTACACAATCTCTAAGTTCGCTCAAAATTGAAACACCTCTCTTAGCAACACGTAAAAGGCTAACTCATAAGCAAGCAAAGTAATTAAAGCATGTACCAAAGCAAAGGAGCTTACCCGATATCACATCCTTGGTTGACTCGACTAGAACCATTCCTTCCATGACTTGAACCACGACCCTCGTCGCCGAGGACAATTCTTAACCAGATGTGCCTTAGATCCACACCGAAAGCATTCTTTACTATTTCCCCAACACTCTCCTCAGTGAGGTCTTCCACACCGAGCACGAGATACGATTCCGATCACCGTGGTACAAATGCACTTACAGGGGTTCTCGGTCCTTGGTCTTTCTCCGGGCATTACCCAACGATACCGATGGTCCAACATCTCTCTTATTCTCGCTCCTATTCTTTTCTCGGTTTTCTCTTATAGTCTTCTTAACCTCTTCAAAGAATCCGAGCTTTCTCCACTAGCACCGCTGAAGTCTCTCTCCTCTGCGAGCAATCGGATTCAAGTTCATCTCGCAATCCGTCCTCAACCGGACGCACCTCTCATAATCGGTGGCCACAATTCCTTTAGCATACCGGGCTTAACCGCACAAATTCCGCCTTCGTGCTAGCTATCGACTTACTTCCTTGCACTAGATTTAGAAACGCTTTCCTTTGCGAGTCCAAATAAGCGGCTCCTACGCATTTTCCTTCAAACTTAACCTTAAAGAAATCCCAATCCATCGATCTGCACGGTACACCTTGTTTGACAGATGAGCCACCAACGATAAGCTTCGTCGCGAAGTAATGAAACAACACCTTCGACTTTTCTTCGTTGGTACAATCCAAATCGTCCATGATTCTTTCGACTGCTTCTAGCCAATACTCCGCTACGTTAGGAGCTACTCCCGACACTCCTCTAAAGATCTCGGCTCTGCTCGATCTAAGCCTTTCCGATACCGACTTCCGAGTTCCATTTCCTCTACTAACTCCCGCTACTCGCTCTAGCGCTCGCAACATGGCCCGCGATACTGCGTCACCTTCACCTATCTGATCTTGTTCCTCCGCGCCCACTGCTGGTGGCGGCACTTCACTTTCGACCCTCGCCGACCCTACCGGCCCGGATCTTTGCCATTCTACCTCTACCAAGTCCCCTAGAACTCATCTCTATCATCGCGATTTAATCTGATTAGGGAGTTTTATGCATTAGTATTTGTTCCACTGTTTAACCGCGAACAATTTTATGAAAAGAATTTCTAGAGGTAGTTCTTTCAATCACACAAAGTTTCAGTTCAAGTTCCCTATTCTATTTCAAAATATCGCATTCATCCATAAGGACACATCCATTCATCAATAAGAACACATTCATCACTAGCGACACCTTCATTTCCCAATGAAGCCACATTCCTTCCTCATTAAAGGCACATTCAGTGGTATCCACCACACACATTCACTATCCAGACATCTCTGCCTGTTTTTACCCCAGGGGTATTTTCGTCATTTTCCTACAGGGGTATTTTTGGTAATTTTGTAAATCGAGAAAACATCTTTCAAAATCAGATTTAGAGTTTACAAACCAAAGGGGTAAATTTTGGAAATTTTAAAACTAAGGGTTTTAAAACAGTGAGGCAAATCCCTTTCGGGTTTTAATAATTGGTTTAGCCTATGAACAAGTCCTCTTGGTTAAGGTGAACCGTAGCTACGCACCAGGTAGGATTCCAGCGAAGAGGAGGTGAGTCACGAGGACTGCTTAAGTACCAGGCTCTTCCGGATCCACTCCTAGACATGCGCACAATGGTTGCCACACCTTAACTCGGCGACTTAATCACAGGTTTGTTTAGTAACCTTAAGTCTTATGCATGTGTTTGAGTAGACTAGTCCTAGGGTTCACTAGCCCTAATATTCTAATCTACGAGCCCAAATAAGCCCATAACAATTCACATATAACAAATCACTTCAAAAGTCCGAAGTACTTACCTGGTGGACTCGGGCCGAGGTATGCAGTGCCATGCCGAAGAACTCGAAAAAATTTTCTTAAAAGCCCATATTTTTAAAAAGCCCATTTTGAAAATGTTTTGGGCCCAAAACCCTCAAAGCCGAGTTTTGAACCGGCTCGATACTAAATCAGTAACATCCCCAAACCCGCCCACAAGTCTCGTCCGGATCTGTTTATGTCACTACTGCGAATGACCGGTTAAAAATCTTTGTCTTTAGAGTAAAACTTGAAAATTTTATTAACTTTTGGAAAACATGTCTTTTCTTTCAAAATTATAAATAAAGCTTTGTTATTAAAAATAATCCATATTAAAACTTTAGTATAAAAATATATAAATACTTTGATTAAATAGGTTGCTAAAACTAAAATTATCTTCACATAATAATTTCTTTTAAGTAAACCATAATATCAAGTAATATCAAAAATAGTGATAACAAAAATAATAATAATAATAATAAGGCCCTTATTACAAAAATAATTAATCCAAGTACTTTTCGATAAAACGCATAAAGAAAAGATTAAAAACGCGTCTCTGCATGGGCCACCTTGTATCCACTCCAACCCGATCCGATCATCCTGTCACCGCGAAGTTGGATAAATAATTTGGTGAGTCATACAGACTCAAGTGTGTAATTAAACCACTGATATCCACCCACATGCTAGCCACAAATCAACCCAAATATCAAATGCAACATATAAATATAATCATTTAAACATTACCACAATCTGGGCTTGGCCCACAATCAAATCATATCAAATACTGGGCTAGGCCCTTTTCTCATCAATCCACTGATTACTGGGCTTGGCCCATTTCCACGTATGTTCTCAAAACATACAAATCCACAAGTCATATTGGGCTTGGCCCATTTCCATATCAATTCATAATGAAACCATGCAATCATGATACCCAACCCAATCCTAAGGTCCATCCGCTACACACCCCTTATCCAAATTACTACCACACACCGGGGACTATCAAGTCACCCTCTCCTTTTCCTCCATAAAGCAACCAATGCCATCCACGATGTAGCGTATAGCTAACATCAAACCACGATGGAGCACACAAAGAATCCATCAAGCCACGATATGACATAGAGCCGATATCAATCAAGGTAACCACGCGAACCAAATCGCAAAGATCCACAACGCGACCTCAGTCAGCGCCAATCCACGATGTATGTAATATCCCGGGTTAGGGGCTATTTTGTTGTTGCATGTTTTGCATGTGTTTAGTGTGCTGTGTGGCTATTTCGGTGTTTTAGGGGCTTAATTGTGGGTTAGGAGTGTGCCTGGGTAGGTAGGAAAATTTTGGTTTTTGGGTGCTAGGTGAAGGGAGCTGAGGAAGTTCTGGGGTTAAGAAAATAATTTGTTTTGTTTTGTTGCACAAGTAAGGAGCTAGCTTAGTGGCAAAGCATGCGCTACATGGGGGAGCTTGGTGTGGCGTCATCTACATGAGGTGGAGGTCTAGTGTTCGAGCTGCAGAGTTCCCATTTTGGCTTCTTTTTGGGACGGCATGGAGGAAGAGGTTGAGAGCAATTTGAATTCCTCCTTGGACTTGGTCAAGTGGTGACTTGGATGGTGGAGAGCAAAAAGTGGAGTGTGACTTGGTAAACACATTTGAAATGTGTGGATGTGAGTGCAAGGAGGGATATGGCCGAATTTGAGGGAGTGGGGAGTGGGAAGTGACGGCTTGGTGTGGGAGAGGAAGGCCGAATGTACCTTTGCATTTTGGTACATTTTCGGTTTTCTTTTTGGTAAGCAAAAGTGTTCATTTTGGTTTTGTTAGCCGAAATTTTACCAAGGTTTTCTCTCAATTTTCTTCATTTGTTAAAACCGAAATTCCAAGTGAGTTCTCCATCATTTCCTTCACAAACCGAAAGTCCAGGCAACTTTGCTGATTTTGTGCTTTGTTTTTTCTCAATTATTTTTGGTAGCCATATGCTCTCTCTCTCTCCCTTTTCTTTTCATGTAGGTAAGCCGAAACTAGTTTCTTCCTTACTCAAATTCTCTTTTTCTTCTTTAAGCCGTACTAGCCGAATTACTCATTTGTTCCCCTCATTTCTTTGTGTCAAAACCACAACCACTTGCATCTCAAACCTTTGTTTTCTTTTCTTATTCATTATTGCCAAACTTCATCCTCATTTCCTATTTTCTTTTCCTTCCTTCTCCATTTAAAACCGAATATAAATGTGTGTTAAACACTTAGGCCGAATCTCTCCTCTCCTAGTAGTCTCCTTGGCCGAATCTTTTGTGGCTCTCTCCTATTGTAGTCTTGGCCGAATATCGATGTAAGTGTTGGGGTCTTGCTTGATCGTTTGGGATTGGTAAGTGTTGGACCGAATGGCCATTTCCCTTCTTCTTTTGCTTTGCCGATGTTGGTTAATTAAGAGCCGAATGTGGCCTTGAGGTGGAGAGTTAATCTTTAGTTTTGGAACCGATTTCATTATAGGTCATTCGGATTTTGGGATACAATCAAGTGGAGCCTTCGTCCTTTGGTTAACCATTTGGGGTAAGTATTGGTAAGGGCCAGTTCTATTAGTTGATTCTTTTATCTTGTTAAGCCAAGTTAATTAGGGATTAATGGTTCTTCTTATTAGGTGGTGGCCGATTATCAAAAGAACCACTGTTGGTTCGAGGTTTGGTTGGAAACCAAATCATCTTCAAGGTAAGGGATGGATATTGACCCCTTTGGTTAATTGATGATGGCGAATGTTATAGATGCCTAACCCTATGTGTTGGCCGATTATAGGAGCCAGTTAATCAAGGGACTTAGATCGCTTTTGTCAGGATTTCTAGACTCGTAATTACTAGGTGTGTAACTAACACACCCATACTTAGTGATATTGTTATTAAACCTGTTTGCCTATTAAAATCATGACAAGATGATGGATTATTGGATACCCAAACGGGTATGTGTACGTATCCGGGTAAGTCATGATTGTTACTAGATTACTTGATGATCTATATGGTATCATGACTATGTATGTATGTGATATGGGGCATGAGTCAAACATATTAGCATGATATGCATAATTTGTATGATATGCATGATTACATGAGTTGGTTTGTTGATGGGTGATATGAGTGGAGGGGCGGTGATGATTTGTCTTGACGAGCACCATGTTTTGGTAACACACTTTGTGACTTTGGGTCACCAAAGTGCTTTGGTAGCACATTTGTGTCTTTGGGACACCGCAGGTTGGGCACCTCATTGCGACTTGTCCTGTGGAGTTAACACCACCGTGGGTTGGCCCCACTTTGAGATATGGGATCGTCCCGCTAGTGATTGGGTATCACACGATGGGTTGGCCCCATCATTGGATTTGTGACTTCGGTCACCAGTGCTTTGGTAGCACATTTGTGTCTTTAGGACACCAGAGGTTGGGCACCTCATTGCGACTTGTCCTCGTGGTTAACACCACCGTGGGTTGGCCCCACATGAGATATGGGATCGTCTCACTAGTGATTGGGTATCACACGATGGGTTGGCCCCATCATTGGATTTGTGACTTCGGTCACCGCTGCTTGGGTAGCACATTGTCTCTTTGGGACACCAAGTTTTTGGTAACACATTGTGACTATACGTCACCAAAGGTTTGGCACCACCAAAGTGGTTTGGTACCACACGGGGTAGAAAAAGGAGATACGGATGGTTAGGATCGGGTTGCATTAATTATGTTGCTATGTATGATGTGTGTTAGCATGTTGTTTCATCGGAGCGGGATTTATGCATCGAGTCACTCGACTCACCCTCTCCTTTGACATTTCAGTGACCCGTGAGACGCGGACATGGAGTGGGGTGGACTCTTTGTGCACATGCCATGCTTTAATAAAAGTTTTGCTCCGACTATTCACTTTGGGTACTTTAGCTTATTTATTTTTATTTGAGATTTAATTTGGATTTGTAAAAGGCCTTTTAAATTATGTTTTATGATGGTTATGTTTTAATTAGATTCTCAACTCTGCTTAACAAATAACTTGGTATGAAATTTTACTAAAAATTTGGTAAGATAGTGTTTTCAAAACTATAACGCAATGTGTTTTAAAACATACCATCGGGTATCTCACTATGTTTTGCTATAAAGTAAACTCAAGTGATTTTCAAACCAAACTCGATATTCGACTAAGTCGAAAGGTTTCAAAATAGCACTAAGAAACTATTGGAAATGCTAAATGAAATCAACTCGTTTTTAACTATATACTTCGGATAAGTTTCCAAAATCTAATCAAATAGGCCTACTCAAATTTTCCTCAAGTTCACTATGTTTTCGCCCCGCTTTTAAACGAAAAATTTTTATCTCTCAAAAACGTTTTCCCCGTAGCATACCGTTCGGACGTGGTGTCCCGTCCGGGTTTGGGGTGTTACAATTGTGGTATCGAGCTAATTTCAAAGGCTCATTGTGGGCCCTGAGGCCCAAAATGTTTTCAAAGGTTGTTTTGTTAGTCTTTATTCTTAAAGTATGGTTTGAAAGGCATGGCACGAGTCTCAGCACTGGATTCGCGGGTAAGTACCCGTACTATTGCTTGTGAATTGATTGGATGTGATATGATTTGATGAATAGCAATAGTATACTACTTTAGAGATTGAAAGCTGATAGGATTACGTGAACTCGCGAGAACAAATCCTCTTAAAATATTCATAAGACTTGCTTTTAAACAAGTGGAATAAATCTTGATGCATAAAAATTCTTAATCGAATCGTGAGGAAGATTAGTCATGGCGCTAGAGGTGGGCGTGAGTCGTGGGCGAGGTCGTGGTAGGATGACGGTTTTACGAGCCCGTAGGATCTGGTCGGGGTTCGAAAAATGAGATACCGGTTCCGCCACTTGGTGGAGGTGGTGAGTTCCAAGATCGAGGGGGGGACGGCGCAGTGTCACAGGCGATCTTTGCAGTGTTAGAAAGGGTAGGCTGGTGTAGGTGGTGGTGCGGGAGTTAGAAAATCTGTTCTGGCGACTTCGGGCCAATGGGGCGAATTCTTCCGAGTGTTTCGGTGTTGCTCCAAGCCCTGCTGAATATTGGCTGGAGGCAAGCGGCGGATCATGGATGATCTGGACTTGACAGGTGAAGAGAAGGTGAAGGGCATCGTATCGCTTCTCGGGGATGAGTCATATCGGTGGTGGCTCACGGTTCGAGGGAGCAGTGGCGTGAGAGGATCTAACATGGGATTATTTCAGGGCGAGCATATCAAAGGAAATACATCAGAGCTAGTTATATCGACTCTCAATGAAAGGCTTTTCTCGAGGCTTGTTCGGGAGTAAATCGGTTCTTGAGTCTGGTGAGTTCCCGGTGAGTGGGTATGCCGAGGGCATTGTGGCCACTGAGCATGAGAGGTGTGTTTGTTTGAGGATGGTCTGCATGAGGCGACTTGAGGCTGCTGATTGCTCCTCGTGAGGAGAGCGCGAGTTTCTTGTCTTAGTTGAGAAGGCTAAGGTGGCCGGGGTGTTAAGGAGTCGGTGAGACAAGGCATGGGCAGAAATAGGCATAAGAGGGCTTTGGGTCTTACGGATCGTCAGGTAATCCGCGAAGAGAGCTAGACCAGAAGTGGGCCGAACCACCCTACTAGGTTTATTGCTGCTGAAGCGGGGACCGCCGCATGTGATCGAGTGTGGAAAATCTCATTGGGGTGGTTCTTTGGATGGAGGAAAAGGTCGCCGAGTGTGGTTCTCTGGAGCAGTGTGAGTGGAGGACCGTCCCGCGTGAGGTTGGCCAGATTCGATCCGAAGTCGGGCCATGTCGATTCTCAGAGGTAATAGACCGCCACCGCAGGAGTCGTGGTAATGGCGAGAGTGGTAATGGTTCTGGTGGGGCCGTGGAGCACCGCAGGCGAGGAGGTCTTGAGTAGTTCGATGCTAGACGGCTGGATTAGTGTATCTTTGCGAAGGCGCAGAGAGGAGAGCGACGTGCCGGACGTCATAACCGTGCGTTTTGATTTTTAGGTTCTCCTTATATTGCTTTGATTGATGTGGGTTCAACGCACTCTTATGTTGCCGATGAGTATAGTAGAGACCACGGATTTAGACTCAGAGATATCTTCTAGGCGGTGGACCGTGATTAGCCCTCTAGGTCACTCTGTAGTAGTAGATAAACCGTTTGAGAGGTACCCTTAGAACTCCAAGGGGTAGTGTTCATTGCCGATCCGATGGAGCCGCCGTTTGGGGAGTTCGATCGATTCTTGGGATGGATTGGTTGGTCAAGTACCGAGCGAGAGTTGGATTGCGCGGCCAAGCGCATGGTTCTTAAGGCGGTTGAGGTGAAGAGGTGGCCATGATAGGTAATAGGAGAGATTACTTATCTAATGTGGTATCTGGCTCACAAAGCGGAGAAGATGGTCGAGGAAGAGGCTGTGAAGCATATGTAGTTCATGTGTATGCCTTGGAGGCTAAAGAGTCCTGCTTTGTGGAGAAGGTTCGTATGCGTTATTAGGAGTTTCTTGATGTTTTTCTGAGGAGCTTCGGGGTTTGCCGCAGATCGCGAGGTGGAGTTCGGGATTGATCATTTGCTTAAGCTGCGCGGTGTCTCATTGCTCGTATAGGATGGTGCCAAAGGAGTTGGTGGAGCTTAAGGCTCGCATCCGGGAGTTATTCGATAGAGTTTTCATCAGGCCAAGTGTTTACGCCATGGTGGCGCCCGGTACTCTTTGTCAAGAAGAAAGATGGCACGATGCGGATGTGTATAGACTACCGCCCGGTTGAACAAGTCGACGATTAAAAACAAGTATCCATTGCCACGGATAGATGATTTGTTTGATCGAGTGAGGTGTCTGCGGTATTTCGAAGATCGACTTGAGATCCGGTATCACGATTAAGAGTTAAGGAGGCTGACATCCATAAAAGCAGCGTTTCGGACTCGGTATGGGCACTACGAATTTTTTAGTAATGCCGTTCGGGTTGACTAACACACCTACGGCGTTTATGGATATGATGAATAGGGTGTTTCAACAAGATCCTGATCGATTCGTCGTGGTTTTCATAGACGACATCTTGGTGTACTCAGGACGAGAGGAAGAGCATGTTAAGCATTTGCGAGTGGTGTTGCAGATTTTGAGGAAAGGACTCATGCTAAGTTCGATGAAGTGCGAGTTCGGCCAGAAGTGACTTTCTTGGGTCATGTAGTGTCGGTGAGGATTCGAGTAGATCCTCGTAAGATTGAGCGCGCTTTTGGATTGGAAGCCGCCTAGGTCGATGGCGGAGATTCGGAGTTTTCTGGGTTTGGCGGATACTCACCGAAGGTTTGTTGAGGTTTCTCGTTGATAGCGCCGATGACCAAGTTGCTGAGAAAGAAGTTCCGTTTTGTATGGGTAGAAACAATGGAAAGCTTCGATAAGTTAAAGAAGATTTTAGAGAGCTCAGGTTCTAATTCAACTTTGAGGTGGTAAGAAATTCACGCCTATTGCGATGCATCACATACGGGCTTGGGTTGTGTCTTTGATGCAAGAAAGGTAAGGTTGTGGCTTACGCTTCTCGACAAACGAGGCCACATGAGGTCAACTTCTCCGACGCTTACGATTTGGAGCGCTAGCGGCCGTGGTCTTCGCCTTAAAGATTTGGAGGCACTACTTATACGGGGAGAGATCGATAGTCTACACAGATCATAAGAGTCAAGTATCTCACCGATCGAGAAGGATTTGAATTTGAGGCGTACGGAGATGGGTTGAGTTCTTTGAAAGATTATGGTATTCGATTGAGTATCATCCGGAGCAAGGCTAACGTGGTGGCGGCCAGCGTTGAGCCGTAAGGTCGTTTCGGACTTAAGAGCATTGTTTGCCCATTTGAGTTTGTATGGCAGCGGGAGTATTCTCGCAGAGTTGCGAGTTAAGCCTACTTGGGTTGAGCGATCGTAGAGAAACGATTATTGGATGAGGTTCACGAGAAGGCGTGAAGGTTGCGGAGTCTGAGGATGGTGGTTTGGAGGTTACTGACTTTGTGCAGTGATGGGGTTCTGTGTTTTCAAGGTAAGGCTTGTATGCCTAAAGATGTTGAGTTGAGGCAAAAGATTCTTGGGGACGCACATAGCGATCCTCATGCTATGCATCCCGGAGGTAGTAAGATGTATAGGGATCTTAGAGAGCGATTTTGGTGGCTTTGCTTGAAGAAAGAAGTAGCGAGTTTGTTGGGAAGTTGTCTCGACTTGTCGGCCAGTCAAGGTGAACATCGATTGCCGTCAGTTTGCTTCACTGTGAAGATTCCTCGATGGAAGTGGGAAAGGATAACCATGGATTTAAGTCGGTGGGTTACGCTTACACCAAGCAAGAAGGATTCGGTTTGGGTAGTGGTGGATCGATTGACTAAATCAACTCACTTTATTCCTGGTGAGGTTGACTACTCACTTGAAGCTAAGCGGTCTGTATGTGTCGAGATAGTGAGGTTGCGCGGCGTGCGATTTCGATCATCTCGGATAGGGATCCTAGATTCACGTCAAGGTTACGGAAAGCACCGCATCGGGCTCGGGAACTTTCGTTTGGATTTCAACACGCTTTTTCACCCGCGATGATCGATCGGTCAATCGTAGAAAGGGTTATTCGTGTCTTAGAGGATATCTTTGAGAGGTTGTATCTTGGATTTGAGAGGTAGTTGGGAGGAGTTTCTACCATTAGCTGGGTTTGCCTACAACAACGATTTACCAAGCGAGCATTAAGATGGCACCGTATGAGGCGTTGTATGGTAGGAAATGTCGCTCACCTACGTGTTGGGCGGAGTTGGGTGAACGTCCGGTTGTTGGGACCCGAGTTGGTTCTTTGAGACCAAGACAAGGTTAAGTTGATTCAGTCTCGATTGAAGGAAGCTTCGGACCGGCAGAAGTCTTATGCCGATCTTAAGCGAAGAGATATAGAGTTCGGCATGGGGATCGAGTGTTCTGAAGGTCTCACCTTGGAAAAAGGTGTTGAGATTCGGGAAGAAAGGAAAGCTAAGTCCGAGGTTCATTGGGCCGTATAAGGTTCTCGAGGCGAGTTGGACCATGGCGTGTCGTATCAGCTTGAGTTGCCAGGTGAGCTTAGTCGATTCACGACGTTTTCCACGTTTCGATGCTTGAGGTATCGTTCAGATCCGTCGCATGTGGTAGCGATGGGAAAAGATCGAGGTAAATCCAGACTTGACCATGGAGGAGGAACCCGTGCGATTCTTGATCGGGATGTGAAGGTCCTGCGTAGAAAGTCTCGTGCCTTTGGTTAAGGTACTTTGGCGGAATCATGGCGTAGAAGAAGCTAACGTGGGAACCCCGAGGATATGATGAGACAAAGAATACCCGCAACTCTTTTGATCGGGTAATTTCGAGGTCGAAATTATTTTTAAGGGGGTAGAAGCGTAATATCCCGGTTAGGGGCTATTTTGTTGTTGCATGTTTTTGCATGTGTTTAGTGTCTTTGTGTTGCTATTTCGGTGTTTTAGGGGCTTAATTGTGGGTTAGGAGTGTGCACAGGTAGGTAGGAAAATTTTGGTTTTTGGGTGCTAGGTGAAGGGAGCTGAGGAAGTGGGGTTTAAGAAAATAATTTGTTGTTTTGTTGCACAAGTAAGGAGCTAGCTTAGTGGCAAAGCATGCGCTACATGGGAGCTTGGTGTGGCGTCATCTACATGAGGTGGAGGTCTAGTGTTCGAGCCGCAGAGTTCCCATTTTGGCTTCTTTTTGGGACGGCATGGAGGAAGAGGTTGAGAGCAATTTGAATTCCTCCTTGGACTTGGTCAAGTGGTGACTTGGATGGTGGAGAGCAAAAGTGGAGTGTGACTTGGTAAACACATTTGAAATGTGTGGATGTGAGTGCAAGGAGGATATGGCCGAATTTGAGGGAGTGGGGAGTGGGGAAGTGACGGCTTGGTGTGGGAGGGGAAGGCCGAATGTACCTTTGCATTTGGTACATTTTCGGTTTTCTTTTTGGTAAGCAAAAGTGTTCATTTTGGTTTTGTTAGCGAAAATTTTACCAAGGTTTTCTCTCAATTTTCTTCATTTGTTAAAACCGAAATTCCAAGTGAGTTCTCCATCATTTCCTTCACAAACCGAAAGTCCGAGCAACTTTGCTTGATTTTGTGCTTTGTTTTTTTCTCAATTATTTTTGGTAGCCATATGCTCTCTCTCTCCCTTTCTTTTCATGTAGGTAAGCGAAACTAGTTTCTTCCTTACTCAAATTCTCTTTTTCTTCTTTAAGCCGTACTAGCCGAATTACTCATTTGTTCCCCTCATTTCTTTGTCACAAAAACCACAACCACTTGCATCTCAAACCTTTGTTTTCTTTTCTTATTCATTATTGCGAAACTTCATCCTCATTTCCTATTTTCTTTTCCTTCCTTCTCCATTTAAAACCGAATATAAATGTGTGTTAAACACTTAGGCCGAATCTCTCCTCTCCTAGTAGTCTCCCTTGGCCGAATCTTTTGTGGCTCTCTCCTATTGTAGTCTTGGCCGAATATCAGTAAGTGTTGGGGTCTTGCTTCGATCGTTTGGGATTGGTAAGTGTTGGACCGAATGGCCATTTCCCTTCTTCTTTTGCTTTGCCGATGTTGGTTAATTAAGAGCCGAATGTGGCCTTGAGGTGGAGAGTTAATCTTTAGTTTTGGAACCGATTTCATTATAGGTCATTCGGATTTTGGGATACAATCAAGTGGAGCCTTCGTCCTTTGGTTAACCATTTGGGGTAAGTATTGGTAAGGGCCAGTTCTATTAGTTGATTCTTTTATCTTGTTAAGCCAAGTTAATTAGGGATTAATGGTTCTTCTTATTAGGTGGTGGCCGATTATCAAAAGAACCACTGTTGGTTCGAGGTTTGGTTGGAAACCAAATCATCTTCAAGGTAAGGGATGGATATTGACCCCCTTTGGTTAATTGATGATGGCCGAATGTTATAGATGCCTAACCCCTATGTGTTGGCCGATTATAGGAGCCAGTTAATCAAGGGACTTAGATCGCTTTTGTCAGGATTTCTAGACTCGTAATTACCAGGTGTGTAACTAACACACCCATACTTAGTGATATTGTTATTAAACCTGTTTGCCTATTAAAATCATGACGATATGATGGATTATTGGATACCCAAGCGGGGTATGTATACGTATCCGGGTAAGTCAGTATTGTTACTAGATTACTGATGATCTATATGGTATCATGACTATGTATGTATGTGATATGGGGCATGAGTCAAACATATTAGCATGATATGCATAATTTGTATGATATGCATGATTACATGAGTTGGTTTGTTGATGGGTGATATGAGTGGAGGGGCAGTGATGATTTGTCTTGGACGAGCACCAATGTTTTGGTAACACACTTTGTGACTTTGGGTCACCAGTGCTTTGGTAGCACATTTGTGTCTTTGGGACACGGAGGTTGGGCACCTCATTGCGACTTGTCCTGTAGTTAACACCACCGTGGGTTGGCCCCACTTTGAGATATGGGATCGATGCGCTAGTGATTGGGTATCACACGATGGGTTGGCCCCATCATTGGATTTGTGACTTCGGTCACGGTGCTTTGGTAGCACATTTGTGTCTTTGGGACACGGAGGTTGGGCACCTCATTGCGACTTGTCCACGTGGTTAACACCACCGTGGGTTGGCCCCACATGAGATATGGGATCGTCTGCTAGTGATTGGGTATCACACGATGGGTTGGCCCCATCATTGGATTTGTGACTTCGGTCACGGTGCTTGGGTAGCACATTGTGTCTTTGGGACACCAGTGTTTTGGTAACACATTGTGACTATACGTCACCAGTGGTTTGGCACCACCAGTGGTTTGGTACCACACGGGGTAGAAAAAGGAGATACGGATGGTTAGGATCGGGTTGCATTAATTATGTTGCTATGTATGATGTGTGTTAGCATGTTGTTTCATCGGGAGCGGGATTTATGCACTGAGTCACTCGACTCACCCTCTCCTTTGACATTTCAGGTGACCGTGAAGCGCGGACATGGAGTGGGGTGGACTCGGGGTGCACATGCCATGCTTTAATAAAAGTTTTGCTCCGACTATTCACTTTGGGTACTTTAGCTTATTTATTTTTATTTGAGATTTAATTTGGATTTGTAAAAGGCCTTTTAAATTATGTTTTATGATGGTTATGTTTTAATTAGATTCTCAACCTGCTTAACAAATAACTTGGTATGAAATTTTACTAAAAATTTGGTAAGATAGTGTTTTCAAAACTATAACGCAATGTGTTTTAAAACATACCATCGGGTATCTCACTATGTTTTGCTATAAAGTAAACTCAAGTGATTTTCAAACCAAACTCGATATTCGACTAAGTCAGAAAGGTTTCAAAATAGCACTAAGAAACTATTGGAAATGCTAAATGAAATCAACTCGTTTTTAACTATATACTTCGGATAAGTTTCCAAAATCTAATCAAACAGGCCTACTCAAATTTTCCTCAAGTTCACTATGTTTTCGCCCCGCTTTTAAACGAAAAATTTTATCTCTCGAAAACGTTTTCCCCGTAGCATACCAGATTCGGACGTGGTGTCCTGTCCGGGTTTGGGGTGTTACAATGTAGCACAAAGCTGACATCAACCACGTACTCGAAGTACACCCGTACCTTCTTTCAAAAACCCACCCATGCACATGTAACATAATATGATGCTGAGATGATGCATGTACATGATATTCACAATCATAGGCATGCTCACATAGTTAAAATCAATTATCACATATTAGCCAATTTGCTACTAACACAGTCGCCATCATACCCCTTTAGGGTATCCATTACACATATGGCAATGCATTCATTAGTAAACATATAGCACAACGAGATATCATACAAATCCGGAAACAATGGTCTAACCACACACCTTATTACTTGGAGTTCTAGACTCTCGATCCTCGACGCTATCGTTTAGTGAGACTACGGCTATTTGCCTAACGTTTTTACATTGTTGGCCCACACCACGTGGCCAATCTCGTGCAATAGAACGGATCTCTTCTTGAACTTTGGGATGGGAGCTTTCCCTAGCCCACTTTGATAGCACTTCGCATCCATCGATGATACTTAATCGAACCACACGATTAATCACAAAGAATCAAAATCTACAAATATCGAATCTAGATCACCTATTAACATCCTTACAAATCACCGATCCCGAAGGCTTTCCTTTGCTTCAATCGATTTGCCCTATAACCCATAGTCAACATCGGTCAACACAAGAACATATCTAATGGCCTAAGGCCGAATACCCAAAGGATCACTTACCCACTTACTCGGATCACGAAAACACCAATAGTCTCAAGGAGTTGCCGAAAATCCTGTTATTACAAAACCATTAGAATCGGCCTACAACAACAATCCATGAAAAGGCCCTTTTGGCCGAATACTCACCATCACCTTACCTTAGATGACCGAATCCAAGAGACTTCCTCAATGCTTCCTTCTTTCGGCTACACACAAGAGAACATACTTAATGGCACTATGACATTCGGCCATGTTATAAAAACTAAGACCAATCACTTGGTTTTGACGTACCAATATAAGAACTCAAAACCAATTGTTTAGAGTGACGATTACTTACCACTACACTTGAGACGAAATTAAGAGCAAGAGATCGGCAACACCATCTTAGGAGATTCGGCAATGGCTTTAAAGGTAATGAGATATTCGGCTCTTGAAAACAACAATGGTAAAGAAAAGATGCTTGATGAGGCTTACTTAGAAATTTGGCTATCAATAAAACAAATGTGGAGTTGAAGAAAAGAAAAGTGGAAGAACGGTAGGGACTTAGGAGCATTCGGCTTTCATAGGAATATAAAGAAATTTGGCAAACAACTAAAAAAAAGAAAGAAAAAGGGAATGGGTGCTTATTAAAAGAAGAATTAAGCACTACCCCCTTCTATATGACCAAAATGCCTACCCAAAAAGAGTCCCACACTCATCTATTATCTTAATATTTAAAACAATTAAAAACAAGCCTTATAACTTCATTTAAGGAAAAAATAATAATAAAGAAACACAACCATTATCCCTTATCACTTATTCAATAAAATAAGGCCACCCTTACCTTCTATCTTAAAATAAATAAATAAAAAATAAAATTCAGCATTTATCCTATATCCCAGCCGAATTCAAAAACAAAAACAAACTTAATCCTTACCTTTTTAGAAACCCATGTGCCGTCCAACTCTTCTCCATTCAGCAGCAAAAAGAAGGAAAAACCCCACCTGCAGCCTCCAAGGTTCGAACACAGGACCTGGGGGGAAATCAGCAGCCAAGTAGCGCCCAGGCCATTCGGCCAACCTGCCTTTCATGTTACAAGGCCCCAACATTTATTTTTAACTCCTTCCTACTTCAGCCCATAACCGCATATAAAAATAAAACACGCCCAAAATGCTGCTGCAGGCCCTCGAACCAGCGCCCCCGCTCACCTCTAGCTCCTATGTGCCGCACGAGAACCACTTGGCCAAGTTGCTGCTTGTGTCAAAAACACGCCCCAGCTCCTTTTAACGCTTCCTACCTTGCAACGGCAACATCCAAAAATTAAAATCAGTTTTGTTGCCGCTTGGACTCGAACCCAGGCCCTCAATGGCGCAACTTCCAGCCCCTTTAGCAACGCATTGAGCCACTTTGCCAATGCCTTTCTTGTGCCATAACCTTCCAAAAATTATTTTAAGGCCTTCTTGCCCCATTTCCCCTTTATTCCCTAAAAATCAAAAATTTTCCAAAGCCTTTCCCTTTCATCCAAGCATTCTTAAACCTCTAAAACACATCCAAAACACCCAAAACCTTCCAACACCGGAATTATACCCAAATTGCATAGCCCCTAAATCGTGGTGTTACATTTTCTCTAGGTAACGAAAGAATTTTGAAACCGGTTTACTTGAGAACATACCAAATCTGGGCAAATCTCGTGGGCGGGTTTGGGGTGTTTCATAAATAATAATAATTTAATATGTATAAAAGTAATACATAAAAAATAGATATATATATATATATATATATGCATTTCATACTATTAACAAAACTAATAAAATAAAATAATAAAAACAGTTTAATATAATAAAATAATAAAATATAATATTAGAATAATTAAAAAAATAAAATAAAAAGATTTTAAAATGAATAAGGATTTAAATAGCAATAAAATAAATAAAAAGGATTAAGTTAAAAACGTAAAACCATGGGGACTGTTGAGGCAATTATGCCCTTTTTCAAAATGGCATATCGTAATGATTTTGACCTTTAAAGCGATCAGGGACTAAATCGAGCGGAAAGGAAATTTCGAGGCTCAATTATAAAAATAAAAAAAATCAAATTAAACTTAATTTTAAAAATTAAAATTGCGGAAGGGCCGAACTGGCAATTAACCCATTTTACAAAAACACGCGGATCTTTTCCGGGTCGGGTCAACACACAGGTCACCGGCCTTAAAACGACATCGTTTTGTGCTTATCGTCTTAAGCCAAAACGGCGTCGTTTTAATAATACTATATAAATCAATTTTTAAAGAAAAAAATTCAATTTTTGGCATTCTGTTAAAAAAAAACTTCTGAATATTCTCTGTTCTTCGGCCTTTGGCCAGGATGCCGATGAGGGGGGGCATCGCACACCTCGCACTACACGCGCCGACACGCTACCGTTCGCGACGGTTCTCCAGTGAAAAATACCCACCTTCGAAAGGTAATCTCCTTTTTTTTTGGTTTTTTTAAAGAATATTTTATGTATATAAAAACGCGCATAAACCGAAAAAGAAAGAAACACGAAATGAAATAAAAAAAAACCTTTCTATTTTCGATTGCTTGTAAATTTCTCTGTGTATTCTGTATATATCCTCCCGTGTCCTTACAGGTTTTTTCACAGGCTTTTATAGCCTTTTGAAATAAATAAATAAAAAAAGAAATAAAATGCTTTCCATATTTGCTACGATCTGCTGCTATTTCCTTCTTCTTTTGCAGGTAGACGAGAAGAATGTGGCGGCGATGGGCATGATCCACGCGAATCGCGGCTTGACGATGGCGAGGCTTGTGTAACACCCCAAACCCGCCCATGCGTTACTTAACCGGATCGACATGTCACATGAATTAAAACGTATTTAAGAACTTGTAATTCGTACTAAAATAAGTATTATTTGGAAACCAGTTTAAATAAAATATCCGATAAAAATACTACTAATCTCGAGAGGTTAATTGAAGAATTGATATTCAAATTCGTGATATTTTAAAATCGTGACTTTTGAAAATAATGTCGATAAGCCGAAAGGGAATCCGAGTTAAATTATTTATAAATATGTTATAAAATCCTTTTGTTATTCAACTTTGGGAAAAACCGTTATTTATGATTTTAGAAAAATCCTCGTTTTAAACAATTTAAGTAAAATAATAAATACGTCCAAACATAAAGCAAATTAAAGTTTATCCCAGAGACCTTATTACAACTTTAAACCCAAAATAGTAAAAGTAATAAAGTAAACGTAAATAGAAATCTAAAGTTCGGAAAAAACACCACTTCCGAAGTATGGCCTCCATCGAGTCATCCATGGCCCAAGTCCACCTCACTGAGCATTACCTGCAAGGGTTAAGGAAAAGGGGTGAGTTACTAGAACTCAGTGTATAAACCACTTACCGTCATCCACTGGGCCTGAATTCATTTAGCAATAACTTGGGCTTAAGCCCATTTACGTAATCAATAACAAAACGAAGTTAATGTATGCAACCCAACCCATCCATCCATCACACCCCACCACCAATCACACCCGTGAGGTCAAGTCAACCCACCCCACTCCACACCAATCACGCAGTCAAGCTGCTTTTCATAATATTTGTGGTAGAGCCACCGGAGTATCGCTGCAGTCAAGCTACTTTCATATAGTATTTTCGTGGTCAAGCCACCGAAATCATAAGTAAACATTATAATGAATATTTTGTGGCAATGCCACCAGGCTACACTGCTCTTCATACATTTTTCCTAACCCATGCGATATGTAACATGCAACATACATAATAAAGCATAATATCCACATATATGTACAACAATCATTATTCCAATAATTTATTACAGTGAATCGACACATTATTGAACTTTGTAATTCGGCTCACTAAGGTATTCTTGCAATTCGGCCCATAGGGGCATTTTCGTAAATCAGCCCATAGGGGCATTTTCGTAAATCGGCCCATAGGGGCATTTTCGTACATCGGCCCATAGGGGCATTTTCGTAAATCTAACAATTTTAATACCGATTTTGACAAATCTATAGAAATAATGTAATTTAAGCAAATTTCTCGATTTGTGCCATATTACGATTTTTAGCCATATAAATAATAACGAGCTATTTTCCAACGTGATATCTAATCATGAATCTATGGGATTTCGGTGAGAGATTACACACCTGATTACGGTAAGGATTAATCCTTCTTGATCGTCGGCACCTAAATCACCATTACTCTCGATTAATCCAACAAACGAGGTTTTATTAATCTAAATCTAAATCAAACGATCTATTGAAATGCTTACCCTTAGTATCGTGAACGACCACGATTTGTCTATTTTCACTGGATGATGGTCCACAACCCGGTGGAAAATCCCGAACCGCCGGTACCGCCCTTCGTTTGAACTTAGGAGTAGGAATCGCAAATCCACTCCTTTTGTGTTCTCCAATCGCTTTTCCTTTCGAATCGGTACCACTTGCTTCCATTGAAAAAAATCTTAATCAAAACGATATTACGATGATATAAATCGATTGTTTAAGGAAAAGGTTCAGCTTACCACTATTTCCGTAGGATCAACAAGTGAATAAAAACGATCGATATGATCCCTATAATAACCGATTAGTCACAACCATCATTCTGTTTAGCAAAATAATCAAACAATGAGCGAGATCAAAATAATCCATAAAGAAACTTCTTACCTTACGATGATAAATCCGATTTCCACCGATTGGGCTTACGACTGCGGATGATTCGACTAAATGAAAGATTTGGCCAACCCCACAAGAATACTACAAAATAGAAGATGATCACGAAATAAGGGAGTAGAAGAGAGGAATGTTTTGATTTAGGGAACCATCCAAAGAGAAGGTACATATTCGGAAAAAAGAAAATACAAGGATAGAATAGAGCCACTTACCGTTTCGATCAAAGAAGAGATACTCAACTCGCAAGATGGAGAAGAGAAGATGATAGAAATTCAGCTATTGATGAGAAAAGAATAATGAAGATTAGGCCAAACAAAGTTGTGTCGATTAAAGAGATAGGGAGAATGGTTGATGAAATGGTCAAAAGAAAAGAAGGGATGGAGAAAAAGAATGCTAGGTAATTTCGGCTAACAACAAAAGAAGATGAACCAAAAATGTGTTGAGGGTTACGACAAAACAAAGGAAAAGAAAGATGAACAAATGGCTAGTGTGTTTCGGCTACAACAAGAGAAAAAGAAGTGCGCAATTTGGCTTTAGAGTTTCGGCAAGCAAAAGAAAAAAATTTGGAAAAGAAAGCACCAAGAAAATGCTAAAAGAAAATAAGCATCACAAGCACTAAAACTAGCAAAATGACTAGGAAAATTCGGCTCCCAAGACCCCCTCCCAAAACCGTGCACCCTTTTTACCAAAAAGGATCAAAATTGACCAAAAATTCTTTCCAAAACATCTTCCCCAAAATTGGCCAACATATCCCCCTTCTTACTCCTTTCTTTTACTTCTTTCCTTATTCTCCTCCTTACCTTATTTCCTTAGCCATCTTTCCATCAATAAAAAGTCTTCCTTACCTTATTTAAGACCATGGTCGACACTTGGAAGGGAAGCACAAAAATTTAATCAAAAATTTTTTGCACTAGGTGGGATTCGAACTCCTCCCCAAAAGCCCTTCATATGACGCCACAACCTCCTTGCCATATGCGCACTTATGCTAGCAAAATACACACTTATTTCCTTAAGCATTGTTGCCACTTACCTTCTCTCCTTAAAGTGCTTCAACACAAAAATTTTGCTAAGGCCCAACTCAACCCTGAGCCTTATTAGAACCCCTAAACATACACAATTAACATTCTTAACTAGCCTATCGCATGATGAAAAGTAAATTATAAAATCCCAAATTTCAGGATGTTACAATTCTACCCCCTTAAAGAAATTTCAGCCTCGAAATTTACCTGATTAGAAGAGATGAGGATATTACTGCCGTATTGTGTCCTCTGGCTCCCATGTAGCTTCCTCTGATCCGTGATTGCGCCATAATACTTTAACTAACAGAATCAACTTCCTTCTTAGTACCTTAACATCCCAATCTAGAATCTGCACTGGCTCCTCTTCAAAAGACAAGTCAGGTCTTAACTCAATTTCTTCCATGGGTACAACATGAGACGAATCCGAACGATAACGCCTTAACATTGAGACATGGAATACGCTATGTATCTGACTTAACTTCGGAGGTAACTCTAGCTAATAAGCCACTGGCCCAACACGCTTCAGTACACGGTATGGTCCGATGAATCTAGGGCTCAACTTGCCTTTCCGCCCAAATCTTAAGATCTTCTTCCAAGGTGAGGCCTTCAGAAAGACTTGATCTCCCATCGTAAACTCTATATCCTTACGCTTCAGATCCACGTACGATTTCTGTCTGTCCAAAGATTCTTTTAAACGAGCCCGAATTACCTTAACTTTTTCCTCCGCCTCTGAGATCAACTCAAGACCCAATAACTGTCGCTCTCCTAGCTCAATCCAGCAAGTAGGAGTACGACACCTACGACCATACAACTCCTCGTAGGGTTCCATCTGGATACTGGATTGATAGCTGTTGTTGTATGCAAACTCTGCCAATGGTAGAAAATCTTCCCAACTACCCCTGAAGTCGATCACACAGCCTCTTAACATGTCTTCTAGAATCTGGATAACCCTCTCCGACTGACCATCAGTCTGTGGATGAAACACCGTGCTGAAATTTAGCCTTGTACCCAAAGCTTCATGTAAAGCCTTCCAGAACCGTGATGTAAACCTAGGATCCCTGTCTGATATGATAGACACTGGTACCCCACGTAACCTCACGATCTCTGCTACATACAACTTGGCCAACTTCTGCAACGAATAATCCGTACGAACAGGTAGGAAATGAGCAGTCTTCGTTAACCGATCCACTATAATCCATACTGAATCTTTCTTAGTAGGCGTTAAGGGTAACCCACTAACAAAGTCCATCGTTATCCTTTCCCATTTCCATAATGGAATTTTCACCGGTTGTAGCAACCCTGATGACAGTTGATGTTCCGCCTTCACCTGCTGACATGTCAAGCACTTACTCACGAAGTAAGTAACCTCCCATTTCAACCCTGGCCACCAATACTGCTCATGGAGATCTTGGTACATCTTATTTCCCCCGGGGTGCATAGCATATGGGCTACTATGCTCCTCACGCAGAATCATTTGCCTCAATTACGAATCCCTGGGCATACAAACTCTTCCGCGAAAACACAATACTCCATCACTATTCAACCCAAAATCCCCTATCTCACCACCTTTCACTTGTTGAAGCCGAGAACTCAATCTTTCATCTGACAACTACTTTTCCTTAAACTGATTTACCCATGCAGGCTTCACCTGAAGTTCGGCTAACAGACTACCATCTTCATAAAGGCTGAGATGAGCAAACATTGCTCTCAAATCTGATATCACCTTACGACTCAACGCATCTGCCACTACGTTAGCTTTTCCTGGATGATACTCGATTGAGAAGTCATAATCTTTCAACAGTTCTATCCACCTTCATTGTCTTAAGTTCAACTCCTTCCAGGTAAGGAGGTACTTGACTCTTATGATCCGTATAGATAATTGACTTCTCCCCGCATGCAGAATCATCGCTCCAAATCTTGAGCAAAACACCACTGCAGCTAACTCCAAATCATGCGTGGGATAATTTATCCCATGCGGCCTTAATTGATGAGATGCATAAGCCACCACTTTTCCCCCTTGCATCAACACACATCCCAAGCCCGTGTGTGACGCATCACAATAAACATTGAACTCTTTACTAGCCTCAGGTTGAATCAATACTGGTGCTTCTGTCAGAATCTTCTTCAATTTCTCAAAGCTCTCTTGCTACTTATCTGACTACACAAACAAGACTGCTCCGCGCACGCATGACTTAGTTAGGGTGCGAAGAATCAATGAAAACCCCTCAACAAAACGCCTGTAATACCCAGCCAAACCTAGAAAACTTCAAATTTCTGCCACTGACTTTAGTGGTTTCCAGTCCAACACAGCCTCGACCTTCCGGGGATCAACTCTAATTCCTTCAGCAGACACTACATGCCCCAAAAAGGCCACCTCCTTCAACCAAAATTCACACTTACTGAATTTGGCATACAATTACTTCTCCCTTAATATCTGCAATACGACCCGTAAATGTGAATCATGCTCCTCTTCAGTCTTTGAGTACACCAATATGTCATCTATGAACACCACCACAAATCGATCTAGATAGGGTTGGAAGACTCGGTTCATCATGTCTATAAATGCAGCTGGTGCATTAGTCAACCCAAACGACATCACCAAAAACTCGTAATGCCCATAACGAGTTCGGAATACAGTCTTGTGAATATCTGCCTCCTTAACTTTTAACTGGTGATACCCCGATCTCAAGTCTATTTTCAAGAAAATTGAAGCTCCTCGCAACTGATCAAACAGATCATCGATCCTCGGTAACAGATACTTTTTCTTGATCGTCAACTTATTCAATTGTCTATAATCGATGCACATACGCATCGACCCATCCTTTTTCTCAATGAACAAAACCGGCGCTCCCCACGGGGACACACTTGGTCGAATAAATCCACGATCCATCAACTCCTGAATTTGAGCCTTAAGTTCCACGAGCTCCTTTGGCGCCATCCTGTAAGGGGCAATGGACACCGGAGCCGTTCCTGGCAACAGCTCAATGCAAAATTCCACTTCTCGATCCGGAGGCAATCCTGGAAGCTCCTCGGGAAAGACGTCTGAAAACTCTTTCACCGTTCTAACACTCTCAACCGACAACTCTTTGGCATCCAAAGCACTGATAAAGGCTAGGAATGCTCCACACCCTTTCCGCACCAACTTTTCTACCTTTAAAGAAGATACCACATTAGACAGATAGTTCCTTCTTTCACCTATCACCATCACTTCCTTATCCTCCGAAGTTCTTAGTACCATCTGCTTTGCAGCACAATCCAAGTTCGCACGATGCTTAACCAGCCAGTCCATACCCAAAATAAGATCGAACTCACCGAATGGCGCTTCCATCAAATCCGCCGAAAATACTTCCCCGAACTTCTAAGGGCACATCTTTAAATATCTTATTTACTACCACTGACTGTCCTAAAGGGCTAATCGCAGTTGTTTCTCTAGCAGTAATCTAAGATCTAATATTCAAAGTTCCAGACACAGCACAAGCAACATACGAATGGGTGGATCCAATATCTATCAAAGCAATAACAGGTACATCAGATATGAAGAACGTACCGGTTATGACATCCGGTGCATCGCCATCCTCTCGACGCCTAACCACATAGACCAACCCTGGCTGTCTTGCCTCTGTATTGCCCCTGTTACCGGTACCTCTACCCGGTGCACCCTGACCTCGTCCTACGCCATTACCACCTCGACCTGGCCCACGGCCTCTCTGCGGCTGCTGAGCACCTCCAGCTGGCTGCGCAAATCTGTTATGAACTACCTGAGTTTGATCAGGCTTTCGAGGGCAATCCTTAAACCGGTGATCCTTGGAACCACATCTAAAACAACCACCAGTTCTCTTCCAGCATTCACCCGAATGAAGTTTCCCACAATCCACGCAAGGCTGTGACTGATTGGTAGCAGCTGGAACTCTCACTCAAACTGGCTCCTCATTCCTGGGCCTTTTTTGAAATCCTCTGGCAGGACCTGAATACCCAGAGTCTCTCTTGTTCCTGCCCCTATCTATGTCTCGGTTTTGCCGTTCCGAATGCTTTACTTCTTCAGCAATCTTAGCTTTTTCTACCAGTGTAGCGAAATTCCTCTCCTTCTGTGGGGCTATCAATACCCGCAACTCATCACGCAACCCATCCTCAAAACGTACACAGCGTTCATAATCTGTCAGCACTATTCCCCGAGCATACCGACTCAGACGCAGAAATTCTGCCTCGTAAGCTGCCACAGATTTACCTCCTTGGACCAGATTCAGAAATTCCTTCCTTCGGGCATCCACATAGCTAGCCCCGACATACTTTCCTTGAAATGCTGTCTTAAAGAATTCCCATGTAATACGATCAGTCTGAGTACCTTCTCGAACAGTGAGCCACCACTGATATGCCTCGTCTCTCAACAACGACACCACCCCTTTCAGTTTTTGCTCAACGGTGCAATCCAGGTCATTCATAATCCGCTCCACTACCTCAAGCCAGTACTCCACTACATTAGGGGCTACACTCGAAATACCCCTAAAAACTTCAGCCCCATTCGATCTGAGTCGCTCCGATATTGACCCACGAGCTGTCGACCCACTTCTTGCCCGACAGAACCCTTTCCGAACTTGCAACATCGCTTAGAACAGAGCGTTGTCCTCTCTCATTCGATCATGTGACCCAGCTTCAGTCACAGGTGATGCAGGGGCGTACATTTCTAGCATATGCCTCGATGCCTCAGATACAACTCTAGCACCTCGGCCTTTACCACGGCCACGTCTACAGCGTCCACGTCCTCTAGTGCTCATGTTTACTAAATCGATTTAATCTGATTACAAGTCTTATGAATCAGTATATTATTCAATGTTTATTAATCAATGTTTTATGAAATATAGGAAGTAAAGTCGTTTTCGCACAACGTATCCTAAGGTCTCAATCTCTATAGTTTCAGCTCCTAAAGCTAAAAGTTCTAGAGTATTTCTACATTCATACCACAATAATCATAAAATGAAAACATAAACTTACTTGACTTGGTGCTGGATACCCGTGGTGCCATACTTCCTTTAGATCATGCATTTATAATTTAAAATTTTAAACAGCTTTGGAAAACGCTTTTGAACCCAAACCACAGCCAAGTTTTGTAACCGGGCTCTGATACCATAAAATGTAACACCCCAAACCCGGCCCATGCGTTACGACCAGATCTGACATGTCACATGAATTAAAACGTATTTAAGAACTCGTAATTCATACTAAAATAAGTATTATTTGGAAACCAGTTTAAAAAAATATCCGATAAAAATACTACTAATCTCGAGAGGTTAATTGAAGAATTGATATTCAAATTCGTGATATTTTAAAATCGTGACTTTTGAAAATAATGTCGATAATTCGAAAGGGAATCCGAGTTAAATTATTTATAAAATCCTTTTGTTAATCAACTTTGGGAAAAACTGTTATTTATGATTTTAGAAAATCCTGCTTTTAAACAATTTAAGTAAAATAATAAATACGTCCAAACATAAAGCAAATTAAAGTTTATCCTGCAGGCCTTATTACAACTTTAAACCCAAAATAGTAAAAGTAATAAAGTAAACGTAAATAGAAATCTAAAGTTCGGAAAAAACACCACTTCCGAAGTATGGCCTCCATCGAGTCATCCATGGCCCAAGTCTACCTCATTTGAGCATTACTCCGCAAGGGTTAAGGAAAAGGGTGAGTTACTAGAACTCGAGTGTATAAACCCTTAACATCATCCACTTTGGGCTCAATTCATTTAGCAATAACTTGGGCTTAAGCCCATTTACATAATCAATAACAAAATGAAGTTAATGTATGCAACCCAACCCATCCATCCATCACACTGACACCAGACCAATCACACCTGTGGGATCAAGTCAACCCACCCGCCGCGCTCACACTGTCAGCTGCAGTCAAGCCGCTTTTCATAATATTTGTGGAAGAGCCACCGGAGTATCATTGCCGATCAAGCCGCTTTCATATAGTATTTTCGTGGTCAAGCCACCGAAATCATAAGTAAACATTATAATGAATATTTTGTGGCAATGCCACCAGGCTACACTGCTCTTCATACATTTTTCCCAACCCATGCGATATGTAACATGCAACATACATAATAAAGCATAATATCCACATATATGTACAACAATCATTATTCCAATAACTTATTACGGTGAATCGACACATTATTGAACTTTGTAATTCGGCTCACTAAGGTATTCATGCAATTCGGCCCATAGGGGCATTTTTATAAATCAGCCCATAGGGGCATTTTTGTAAATCGGCCCATAGGGGCATTTTCGTACATTGGCCCATAGGGGCATTTTCGTAAATCTAACAATTTTAATACCGATTTTGACAAATATATAGAAATAATGTAATTTAAGCAAATTTTTCGATTTGTGCCATATTACGATTTTTAGCCATATAAATAATAACGAGCTATTTTCCAACGTGATATCTAATCATGAACCTACGGGATTTCGGTGTGAGATTACACACCTGATTACGGTAAGGATTAATCCTTCTTGATCGTCGGCACCTAAATCACCATTACTCTTGATTAATCCAACAAATGAGGTTTTATTAATATAAATCTAAATCAAGCGATCTATTGAAACGCTTACCCTTAGTATCGTGAACGACCACGATTTGTCTTTTTTCACCGAATAATGGTCCACAACCCGGTGGAAAATCCTGAACCGCCGATACCGCCCTTCGTTTGAACTTAGGAGTAGGAATCGCAAATCCACTCCTTTTGTGTTCTCCAATCGCTTTTCCTTCCGAATCGGTACCACTTGCCTCGCATTGGAAAAATCTTAATCAAAACGATATTACGATGATATAAATCGATTGTTTAAGGAAAAGGTTCGACACCACTATTTCCGTAGGATCAACAAGTGAATAAAAATGATCGATATGATCCCTATAATAACCGATTAGTCACAACCATCATTCCGTTTAGCAAACTAATCAAACAATGAGCGAGATCGAAATAATCCATAAAGAAACTTCTTACCTTACGATGATAAATTCGA
Organism: Gossypium sturtianum; assembly: GCA_025698515.1. Classification (NCBI taxonomy): domain Eukaryota; kingdom Viridiplantae; phylum Streptophyta; class Magnoliopsida; order Malvales; family Malvaceae; genus Gossypium; species Gossypium sturtianum. The sequence continues at coordinate 29,786 of JAOWAD010000055.1, read as the reverse complement.
TTTCCACCGATTGGGCTGACGACTACGGATGATTCGACTAAATGAAAGATTCGGCCAACCCCACAAGAATACTACAAAATAGAAGATGATCACGAAATGAGGGAGTAGAAGAGAGGAATGTTTCGATTTAGAGAACCATCCAAAGAGAAGGTACATATTCGGCAAAAAGAAAATACAAGGATAGAATAGAGCCACTTACCGTTTCGATCAAAGAAGAGATAGTCAACTTGCAAGATGGAGAAGAGAAGATGATAGAAATTCGGTTATTGATGAGAAAAGAATAAAGAAGATTCGGCCAAACAAAGTTGTGTCGATTAAAGAGATAGGGAGAATGGTTGATGAAATGGTCAAAAGAAAAGAAGGGATGGAGAAAAAGAATGCTAGGTAATTTCGGCTAACAACAAAAGAAGATGAACCAAAAATGAGTTGAGGGTTACGGTAAAACAAAGGAAAAGAAAGATGAACAAATGGCTAGTGTGTTTCGGCTACAACAAGAGAAAAAGAAGTGCACAATTTGGCTTTAGAGTTTCAGCAAGCAAAGAAAAAAATTTGGAAAAGAAAGCACCAAGAAAATGCTAAAAGAAAATAAGCCTCTCAAGCACTAAAACTAGCAAAAGGACTAGGAAAATTTGGCTCCCAAGACCCCCTCCCAAAACCGTGCACCCTTTTTTACCAAAAAGGATCAAAATTGACAAAAATTTCTTTCGAAAACATCTTCCCCAAAATTGGCCAACATATCCCCCTTCTTACTCCTTTCTTTTACTTCTTTCCTTATTCTCCTCCTTACCTTATTTCCTTAGCCATCTTTCCATCAATAAAAAGTCTTCATTACCTTATTTAAGACCATGGCCGACACTTGGAAGGGAAGCACAAAAAAGTAATCAAAAATTTTTGCACTAGGTGGGATTCAACTCCTCCCCCAAAAGCCCTTCATGTGATGCCACAACCTCCTTGCCATATGCTCACTTATGCTAGCAAAATACACACTTATTTTCTTAAGCATTGATGCCACTTACCTTCTCTCCTTAAAGTGCTTCAACACAAAAATTTTGCTAAGGCCCAACTCAACCCCGAGCCTTCTTAGAACCCCTAAACATACACAATTAACATTCTTAACTAGCCTATCACATGATGAAAAGTAAATTATAAAATCCCAAATTTCAGGATGTTACAGCTTATGCGCAAGAAAGGCTGGGTGAAAGGCTTACTGCGCTATAGGGTTTCCAAAACCCTAGGTTCTCTCATTCTTTGTTTAACATTTGGGCCGTTTTGGCCCCGTAGTTTTGGAGTCATTTGGGTAGTTTAGGATCCGGGCTAATGGGTTACGGGTTTAATCTGGGTTTGATGGCATCTTTTGGGCATTGGGTTAATGGGTAGGCAATTTTAGGATTAGTTTTGGGCCATTAAATCTGGGCTTGTAATTAGTCTTGTACTGGGTTGTAAAAATGGACATTATTTATTTTTTGATTTTGGTTTGCTTAAGCCGGGCAAATTGGGCCTATAACATTTACAATTGGGGTTTTGTTTTCTTGAATTTGTTTAGGTTAAGGTTCTATTTGTGATAAATGTTAGTTGTGCATATTGGTAGAATTGAGTTTCAGATTGAGGTTGTAGTGGTTCATCAGATGATTTTTGGTCACTTTAAATCTCAAATCAGGGTGTTTCTGAACTGTTTGAATTCGGTGGCAATTCTTTGTCGGGTTCAGATGAAATCTGCAAAAAATTTTGATGTGGTTTTAGTGGTTAGCAATTGGGGTTCATTTTGTTGTTGCAAAACCTCATTTCAGTCAAGTTTTGGTATGGTTTCGTGACCACATGGGCGTGTACCGCACACGGGCGATTTACATGGCCATGTAATTTTTGGAATTAGGGATTTTGAGTTTTTTTAGTGCCACATGGCCGTGTGGCTACTATTTGAGGATTTTGTCAATTTTCACATGGGCGTGTGCCTTGGACACTCGGTCGTGTCCCTTAGCCACACGGGCATGTGAGTTTTTCACACGGTTGTGTCTTGTTTGCATCTTATTTTGCACTTTTGGAGAGTAAGTTACACGGGCTACTCACACGGCTATGTAACTCAGGCACACAGGCATGTGTCTCCTCCACACGGGTGTGTGCCCCTTCCGCATGACCATGTTGATATCCACACGGCCTATACCCTTCCACACGGCCAGGGTACACCACAATGTGGCCCTATTTTGCAGATTTTTGTTCTGTGTCATAATTTGACCCGTTTCAATTCCTGTGTTGTCCAACGTTCGTTGAGGCCTTTGTAAATGTGTTGGGAATCTATTTTCCGCTTAGATATGAGTGTGTATTTACGATTACAGGGTTTGAGTTAATTGTTTGTTCATGTGCTTAGGTGATGTGATAAATGATGTTGAGGTATTTTTGTTATGGTTACATATTAATTGTGATACAAGTAAAACTGATTCTAAAATTGACCGACTGAATATGAGTTTCTATATCTGTGAGAATTTTAGTGTTTGGTGTGCATTCATACATTAGCATAAAACTGGGGTTTTGGTTACGAAGAGAAGGAAGATTGATTCGGCAGTTTAACTGCAATACTTCTGTATAGCGGTTTACTACATTATTTTATAAGTATGACAGCTCAGCTGCATATTGTTATTCGAGTGGCTTAGTTCCAAAATTTGGTGTGTAGGGTGGATGAGCCTATTATGGTTCTATGTGGTGTGCAGGGTGGACGGGCCTACTGTAGCCCTTATGTGGTGTGCAGGGTGGACGAAGTGGTGTTTGGTTGGTGGGATGGGATTTTTGACTCGTTAAATTCTCTACGCATCTGAATATATGTCTAAATATATGTTACTGATTATGCAAGCATTGAGATGTTGGTGATATGGTAACAATGAAATGACGTGTTTTAATTAATACGTGTTTTGGTATGCTTTGAAAGCACCTTGTTGTTTAGATTACCGATTGAGTTTTCGATTTATGATTTGTGTACATATATTGTTTCTAGAACATTATTGTGTTACTCTGTCTTTTACCATCTGTTTGTGTTTCAGACTCACATTGAGCTCACGTAGCTCATCCCTTTAGTTTCTTCGTTTCAGGTAAATTCAGTGTTTCGAAGCCGGACTCGGCGACCGAACGTCTCATATGGATAAGCTTTGAATTAATCAAATAGAGTGTTTCTTCAATTCTTGAATTAGTGAACTGTTTTGGACTATAAGAATTTATAGGAACTGTGGTATAAATTTTTATTTTGGACATTCGTAAAGAGTTATTAGGATTGAACTTTAGAAACTATGGATTTTATACTAAACCTGAATTTACAAAGTTCATACATGGTTTTTACGAAAATGAATGTAACACCCCAAACCCGGCCCATTCGTTACGACCGAATTTGAGATGCCACTGCGGAAAAACATTTGAGAAGATTCGACATAAAGATAAAATCATGACAACTTATTGAGTTTGTAAAACGGTGACCATTTAAAATCTTAAGTAAAGTGTGGTGTTTATAAAAATATCCCGGTTAAAACTTTATGATACATTTTAGGGTATAGTTTTGCCGAAAATAAACCGGTTTCAAAATAATAATTCAATCGTCACTTTGATTTAACATAATAAAAATACTCAAATAGAAATACTTAAATACTTTAATCGGGCCTTATTACAACAAATAATTAAACAAAAGTTCTTAGTAATAAATGAATAAAATAAAGAAGATGTCTTCTCGCATGGGCCACCTCGTATCCACTCCAACCCGGTCCAATCACCACGAATCATCTGCGATGTTTGATAAAAATTGGGTGAGTCATACTGTACTCGAGTGTGTAATTAGTCCACTAAATTCCACCCACATGTTAACCACATATTAACTCATATATCGGATATCAATTATCAAATTCACATGTTATCACATTACGGCTTGGCCCATATTCATATCACATTCATCTAATAGGGTAGTTAACCACATAATTTCCACATACCGGGCTTAGCCCATTTCCACACCGATCCACATTCATATCTTGGGCTTTGCCCATTTCCACATTAATCCACATATCATATTGGGCTTGGCCCATTTCCACATATGTTCACATACGAAATCATGCAATTATGAAGCCCAACCCAAACCTAGGGTCCATCCGCTACACACCCTTATCCACCCTACCACACACGTGGGATTATCAAATCACCCTCTCCTTTTCACTCCAAAGGCAATCACTGCCGTCCCACGTGCAATTAAGCACAATAATCCACAACGCGACCTCGATCAGCGCCAATCCACGATGTAGCCGTAGCTAACACCAAAACCACGATGGGACACATAGTCACTCATCAACCACGTTATGGCACATAGTCGATATCAACCACGATGAGGCACATAGCCACTCATCAAGCCACGCGAACTAAATCGTAATTAATCCACAACGTGACCTCGATCCAACGTCAATCCACGATGTAGCTCAAGGCTAACATCAAAAACCACGATGGGACACATAGTCACTCATCAACCACGATATGGCACATAGCCGATATCAACCACGATGAGGCACATAGCCACTCATCAAGCCACGCGAACTAAATCGCAATTAATCCACAACGTGACCTCGATCAACGTCCAATCCACGATGTAGCTCAAGGCTAACATCAAAAACCACGATGGGACACATAGTCACTCATCAACCATGATATGGCACATAGCCGATATCAACCACACTCATCAAGCCACGCGAACTAAATCGCAATTAATCCACAACGTGACCTAAGTCAACGTCAATCCACGATGTAGCTCAAGGCTAACATCAAAAACCACGATGGGACACATAGTCACTCATCAACCACGTACTCGAAGTACACTCGTACCTTCTTTCATATCCCAACCCATGCACATGCCACATAAAATAATGATACAATGTAATGATGCATGAGCATGTTCATCAAGCATATTATCACATATTCATATTAATAATCACATATCATCAGGTTTGGTACTTACCGGATTATCGACATACCCCTTGAGGGTATCCTTATCACAATTTCCACTTTGCATTAGTTAGCACATTCATAACACATACACATTTCACATACATATCATATACCCAAAAACGGTGGGTTAATCACACACCTGATCACTTGGAGAACTATGCTTTACGATCGATGCTATCACTAGGTGATACTACGGCTATTTGCCTACTTTCTTATTCTCGACGCTTGGTCCACACCCCGGTGGCCAATCCCTAACTAAGAGACAGATCTCTTCTTAAACTTCGGGATAGGGACCTTCCCTTTCCTTCTTGAATGGTATTCGCCTCCATCAACACACTTAATCGTAACAATCGATTTAATCATCAATATCACGAATTCTTAACCAAATATCCACAACTTATCATACTTACCGGAAGGGTCTTGAAATCCCGAAAAGCTTGATCTAATGCTTAGATCCTTAATCCTACATTTGATTAATCACCTACTACTTTAATAAAAAGCCATTCGCCATAAATCCAAATCCTAGTAGGATTAGTATACTTAAACTTACCTTGCTGCCGTTTGACTTAAGAATCAAGTCTTGAAATCTCTCGCTATACTCTTCTTGCATTCGCCCACATTGAATCAATTAACTTGGTTAGTTTTCGGCTTTTGAATAATTAATGAACACATATATTTACCAAACATGGCCTTGGCCGAATGCTATAGACACTTACCTTGTGGATTTTAAATCCCAAACTCATCGAATAACTAGGAACACGTGGCCTATGGTGTACCTTCGGGAAAAGAACTTCTCCTTCCTTGTAGTCGACACTTAGTAAATCTCAAAAGATCTCTTCAAAGTTTCGGTAACAAGATATTAATGGGGTTAGTCCTAGATTTCTGGCAAATCTTAAGAAAAAGGATGAAACCGAATGAGATCTTACCTTACTTGAAGAAATCGATTGCACCTTCACTTCAACCTTCAGAGATTCTGGCTATGGCTAGATGATGATCTCACAACTTTCGGCTTTTGGAGGGATTTAGAAAGAAAAGAGAAGGAAGAATAAAGATGGAGGATTCGGCTAGATCACAAGGTATTTCGGCTTGGCAAAAATAAAAGAAGAAGAAGATTTAGTGAAGAGAATTCGTGGGAGGCTTTCAAAGAACAGATAATAATGCGAATGGCCTCTCTTGCTTTATCTCTTTAATTATCACTAAAAGATAATTCAAAGAACTATCCTTACTTAGCTGAAATTATTAAACTCAAAGTCCCTTACTTGGCCATCACTTCTCCCTTATTTTCCTCTTTATCTCTTTATTCAAATTAAAAGAATTTAATCCAACAATTATCTCTTGAAAATAATGATAAATAAATCCATATTTATCCACTATTTATAATAAAAGCTCCTAATTTATAGCCATGTGCCGTCCACCTCTCTGCTTATAGCAAAATAAAATTTCTTTTATTTGCTTCCCATGTGACTTCGAACTTAGGCCCATTCCTCTTGCATATGGCGCCATTTCCATAGACATGTCTCATTTAATTCAAGCAAAGGGCTTGATGAGGCTTGATGGTGGCTATGTGCCTCATCGTGATATCGGCTATGTGCCATATCGTGGTTGATGAGTGACTATGTGTCCCATCGTGGTTTTGGTGTTAGCTACGGCTACATCATGGATTGGCGCTGATTCGCGTTGTGGATTAGGTCACATAGGGATTATTGTGCTTGACTGCACGTGGATAATCGGACGGCAAAGGATTGCCTTTGGAGTGAAAAGGAGAGGGTGATTTGATAATCCCCTGGTGTGTGGTAGGTGGATAAGGGGTGTGTGATGGATGGACCCTAGGTTTGGGTTGGGCTTCATAATTGCATGATTTCGTATGTGAACATATGTGGAAATGGGCCAAGCCCAATATGATATGTGGATTAATGTGGAAATGGGCAAAGCCCAAAGATATGAATGTGGATCACAGGAAATGGGCTAAGCCCAGTATGTGGAAATTATGTGGTTAACTACCCTATTAGATGAATGTGATATGAATATGGGCCAAGCCTAGAATGTGATAACATGTGAATTTGATAATTGATATCTGATATATGAGTTAATATGTGGTTAACATGTGGGTGGAATTCAAAGGACTAATTACACACTCGAGTCATGTATGACTCACCAAATTTTTATTAAACATCGCAGATGATTCGTGGTGATTGGACCGGGTTGGAGTGGATACGAGGTGGCCCATGCAGAAGACATTTTCTTTATTTTATTCAGTTTATTACTAAGAACTTTTGTTTAATTATTTGTTGTAATAAGGCCCAGTTAAAGTATTTAAGTATTTCTATTTGAGTATTTTGATTATGTTAAAGCAAAGTGACGATTGAATTATTATTTTGAAATCGGTTTATTTTCGGCAAAACTATATCCTAAAATGTATCATAAAGTTTTAACCGGGATATTTTTATAAACACCACACTTTACTTAAGATTTTAAATGGTCACCGTTTTACAAACTCAACAAGTTGTCATGATTTTATCTTTAGGTCGAATCTTCTCAAACGTTTTTCCGCAGTGGCATCTCCAATTCGGTCGTAACGAATGGGCCGGGTTTGGGGTGTTACAAATTTCACAAACTTTTTCTTTTAAGGCCACCTTGCCTTAATTTCCCCTTTTAAACCTTAAAACTCGTTATTTCTAGGTCATTTCTAAGTTTCCAAAAATTTTTGATCGGCTCTGTAAACTTGACATTTCCTTACATTTCCATGAAATTTCCTTACAAGACATTTCCTTACATTTCCAAGACATTTCCTTACATTTCCATGACATTTCCTTACAAGACATTTCCTTACATTTCCAAGGTTCTAAAAATGTTCACTTTCCTCTTTTAAACTTAACATTTCCATACATTTCCAGGTTTCCAAAAGTGTTCAAAATATATTCATAACACATAAGATATGTCATTTAGTACAATTAAACCAAAAATGCTTAGGCCCTTTTCAGGATGTTACAATGAAACTAATATGAATTTTTGAGACTGTGATGTTTTAAAACGCTCCAATTTGAAATTATACAAGAAACATAAATTGTTAAATAATTTAGTTCGATTTTAGCAAACTGTATTCGGAATATGTTTTTAACAATTCTTTGTAAATTGCTTCCAGATCACTTCGGTGGTCAATTTAACCTTCGGGATTTGGTCTAAACTTCTAGGCCGATTTTTGGGGTGTTACAATTTGTTCAATCATAATTAACTCCTAATTCATTAATTATTTTACATTGCAATTCATGATAATCAATTTACTAGCCAATTATCATTTTTTTTTAAATTTAGTTCATACCTCACCTTTATGTACCGAATTGCGAACAATTCAAATTACTATTATAAATACACAAAGTCCATAATTTAAATATATATCAATTTAAATAAAAACATAACATGTGTACTTACTTGGTTAAAACAACAAATAAACAACTCTCTAAGGACTAATTAGCAAATTTTATCATTTCCCGAATTGTCTTTGATTTGATCCAATTTTTGATCTATTCAATAATTCAATTCAATTTAGCAATTCCAAACATCTTATATCATCCTATTTTAAGCATATATCAGTTTAATTTTATTATTCAAATGCCCCCTAAACTTTTACATTTTATTTAATTTAGTCCCTAAAACCGAAATAATTACAACTTTCAAATTAAAGTTTTGATTTACAATTTGATTTCAGTTTCATCCTTACAAAATCCTCTATCATCCATAATTACAGAAATTCAAAATAAATTTCAAATTTTACACACTTTAGTCCCTATGTTAAAAAACTACCAATTTCACTTTACAAATTAGTCATTTTTCAATTCTAAGCTTAAAATCTAACATTTTAACACCAAAAGCTTCAAGCATTCATCAATGATAACTTTTAGAAACTTTAACAGTTTTGAAAAAAAGATACAGGTTAATTAAATTAAGTTACAATGATCTCAAAAACAAAAAGTTTACAAAAAACGAGCTTGAATTAGCTTACCATGCAAAGAACACAAGTTTGGCAGAATCTTAAGAGCTTAGAAACGACTTCTTTGCTTTCTCTTCTTGTTTCAAACGGTCAGGGAAAGAAATGTGGAAGATGGCGGCTTTATTATTATTATTTTTTGTTTCTAACTATTGTAATTATTATTTAATAATATTTTTAACATTAAAATATGAGAAAACCATTCCCAACCGACCACTATAATTAAAAAGTGGATAATTACCACATAAATCCTTGAATATTTACTTTTTAAACCTTTTAAACTAATAAAATCAATAGAGATTAACTTTTACAATTTTTATGATTTAGTCCTTATACCATAATTAGTCACTAATTTGGCAAAATTACTTATTCAGAATTCAATTCACATATATAATAACTCCGTAAATATTTAATAAAAATATTTACGGATTCAATTTATAGAAACGAGGTCACAATACCTCATTTTCCAACACCACTAACTTTAGGGTCGGAACACTTGTATCTTGACTAACTATCCGGTTAACATATTCGTCAAACCAAAATTCAATATAATATTATAATTGACTTGTAAATGTTAATTATAACATTTATAGACTTGATCATCGGAGGAAGGGGTTTCAAAACCACCTTTTTCGACACTAGTAACTTTTGATTTGTTACATACCATATTAATATGTTACAACTCTTTGTGAGCCACTCAAATTTGTTTACCAATTAACCACTCTCAAAATGAACTAGCCACTACTCCTTCAAGTTTTGGCAAACCTTGAATTGTCATATGTTCATATCTCACAGTTCATTCCCTATACACTGATGTTACATTTCTAGATCATGAGTTGTGGCTTTGTAACACTCCAACATATCAACCATTTTGTAATAGTTGTTGAATATTCTAACCCTTTTCATAATTTATTTGTTGATCAAATTTAACATTTCTCATTGATATTTATTTGTACAAATCAAATTATATTCATAGTGCATAATTTTATAGGGATAAATCTCAACATAACCTATACAAATTTCAAATTATTTTTTTACTTGATAAATTTCATTAACCTAATTTTTTGTTAAAAATTTATTTCTCCAAACGAAATTATAATTAATACTAGCATTTGAAATGATGTATTTTAAAATATTAGCAAGGTTTTCAAAATTTTTAAAATTTATTATACAAACTTATTTTTATTATTTTTGTGTCAATTTTAATCTTTATTTATAAATATGACTTTCATAATTCATGATTATATCCTACATATTCAGATGATAATAATCAATGAAAGAAAATGAATTGGACCAAATCTCATCCCAATAAGTTTTTTTTTTCTAACAATTACCTTATTTTCCTATAACACCCCAAAACCCGACCTAGAAGCTTTGATTGGATTCTGAAGGTCACATTGGCCACCAAAATGGCCTAGAAAAAAATACCGTTTAGACTTCTTAAAAATTTTCTGAAAACCACTTTTGCTCGTGTTTTACAAAAATTAGTAGTAGGTTTTACTTAAGTTTTGTAAACATTAGTTTATTGTCGCTAAGGTTTAATTAAGGCCAACTCAAACATTTCCTTCTTCATTTTGTAAACATTCTGAAGTTAAAATTTGTTAACCGAAGTTTTCAAACCAATGTAGCAATGAAAAAAAATCTAATGTTTTATTTTGATTGAAAATCCATAAATTGACACTTAAAACTTAACCTATTATTAAAGGAAAGAAAAAGTCCCGATGACTAATGTCCATGCATGAAAACACTAAACTAACTCAAATACAAAAAAACCCATACCATAGTTCACTTAAAATTTATTTACAAATCCGATTGAACATATATCTTAGGAAAACTTTATTAAATCAAACCGAGACGAGAAACTTTGAGAGCTCTATTTCGCTGAGTCTGAGACCTAACCACACTTCATACCTGAAAAGGGTAAACTAAGGTTATGAGCTATGAAGCTCAATGTGAGTCCAAAAAAAATGTAAATAGACAGAGTCGAATATTCAATCAAATGTACAGAAACCTCAAATAACTCATGATAACTAAGCACATCGTGTAACACCCCTTACCCGTATTCGACGCCAGGACAGGGTACGAGGCATTACCTAACTTAAACACATGCATACACACAATTCTGAATCATAAAAGTCTGTTCAAATTTAAAACTTTTCCAACTTCCTCTTAACATCCCTAATATGGGCCTACGAGGCCCAAAACACATCTTAGAAATGTTTCGAGATCAAATCGAGTTCTTTGGAAAACCTTGGAAAATGTCATTAAAAACAGGGGCACACGCCTTTGTGACTTGATAGCATGGCCATGTTGACAGATCGTGTGATTCACACGGCCTAAGCATATAGGGACACACTCGTGTCCCACGCCCATGTGGATTTATTTCTCAATTCGAACCTACAGGGGTTTCCACACGGCCTGACACACGCCCGTGTCTTAGCCCGTGTGCAAAAACCTTGGCATTCTGTTTCTGACGTCATCAACCTAATAAGGTCACACGGCCAAGGCACACGCCCGTGTCCTTAGGCCGTGTGGCGAATAAAATTCCTAAGTTTAAGTGCAGACTTCACACGGCCTAGGCTTATGCCCATGTCCTATGGCCGTGTCTTCCACACGGTTGAGACACACGGCCATGTCTCAGCCCGTGTGGTTACTACTGGGCATTCTATTTTGCCAACCTAGGGATCAGGGGGACACACGGTCGATCTACACGCCCATGGGGCAGACCGTGTGGACAAAAACAAGGCTATTTACCATGTAACACCCCAAACCCAGCCTAAACGTTATGACCAGATCTAGCGTGTCACATCAAAGTGATGGTTGAAAACTATGCTTTCATCGAAAACCTTTCTTACAATTTCAAAACTTTCTACCCTTTAAAAATCCCGATTTTCATTGCTTATTAACCAAACAAAATTTGCTCAAAGTTATTCTCTTGCGAAAATATTATTATTTTTAAAGCCTTGTTTGTTGCGGAAGTTTGATTTAAACAGTTGCGGAAATGTGATATTTTGAAAATAGTAGTTATTGTTTTAAAAACCTGTGTTTAATAGATCAACAGTTTGTAATTAAAAGAAATACCAAATAAAAGTTAAAAAGAAAAACCCAATGGCCTTATTACAAAATTATTAACCCAATAATTTAAAATAAAATAAATTAAACTAAAATCGCTAAGTTTAACTTTAAAGCATATCTGACGTGTGGCCACCTCCGAGTCCCTCGCAGCTCCAAATCTTCTAAGGCTGAGGATTACCTTCACAGTTAAAAGACAGGATGAGTTATGAGAACTCAGTGTGTAATCCCCTATTACGGTCATGGTCTGGGCCCTAGCCCATACAACATCAGTCTGGGCCTAAGCCCTATTCAGTAACAGTCTGGGCCTAAGCCCTACATCATATCAATGCAAAACAGGCATGTACCCCAACCCTGTCCAGCCAACTCTCCACCCGTACCAACCATCTCTCCATGTGGGGACCACGTTGACCCACCCAGCCAAATCTCCACCCGTACCAACCATCTCTCCATGTGGGGACCAAGTCGACCCACCCAGCCAACTATCCAATAGCGCAGCCTAGCTGCTAATAAACAAAATACGTGGCTGAGCCACTAGAATCCGAATACGTGGCGATGCCACTATAACGATACTTTCTCAAAATAAAAAAAAAACCCACCCCAATGCAGTATGTCATGTCATAGCTAATACATGTATGCAGTGCATCTCAATCATAATCAGTCATACATTTAATACACATACAACACTGGTACTACCACTAAGGGTACAACGGTCACTTAGACGGTTAGGGGTAAAATGGTCATTTCACCCCTTAAGGGCATCTCGGTAATTTTACCCATCGAGGGTATATCGGTAACTTTACCCATAGGGGGTATTTCAGTAACTCACCCTTCTAATGGCCTTTCTAGAGGCCTACTGTCGCCTCGAGCGACACAGGTTCTATTTCTGGTCAAAACGGAGCAATTGGGCCTAAAGCCCAATTTCTGCCCAAACGAGCCCACACGCTCGTGTGGCCCATTCAGCCTATTTTTGGTCACGATTCTGCGGACTTCGCAGCCGCATCTATCTTTCGGCACTTACCCTAGATTTTGCCCCTGTGGGCCCATTAGCCCATTGGGCCCACTTAGCCCACTTCGGCTCAACAAGGCCCATTACAGCCTCAATCCCACGAGAGAGTTAGTGACACTCCCAACAGTCTATTGCCAACACTTGTGGCTCGGTTTATCTCTACTAGCGCTCGCACGCTCGTATGATCTCAGATGCTGATATTCTGGCTTTTCGGTTTTTTAGCTTTTAGCCGATTCACAGAACAAACAGGGGTGTGAGATTACACACCTATTATGAGTTATGGCTTGAGGCACTTTCCGAGGCATCTATGATAACAATTGAACAATTAGTTAGTCTCAACCTTCGGTAACCCAAAAACTGAAATACTTTACTTAACTAGCTTTTCTTACCACGTGACACGATCTCCCACGGTGCAACGGTAATCGGCCCTAATCCGCGGCTAAAGAAAAGCGAGTCCCTAGTATTAATCGATGAAAAGAGAATGTTAGAAACGCTACTCTAAGGCAACTCGAGAAGTAGCCTTTCAGCCCAAAAAACCCAAATCGAGCATGAGAGAAAAATAGCAACCCTACTTTCGGTTATAGACACACTTACCAACCAACTACAGAGATTCGGAAACTGAAAGAACGAAAAGGAGTATATGCTTAGGCCCTACTAGATTCGGCCTAGACACAAAGGAGTCAAGGTTAAGTGTTTCGGCTTTAGCTATGCAAAGAGAGATGAAAAATAAGAGGAAAAGAAAATGTTACATTCGGCCAAAGAAGAACCGAAGGAGGAAAGGGATTTGGCAGCAAAGTAAAAATGAAAAGAAAAGAGGAAGTAAAAGATGGGAGGCCTACCAATTCGGCAAGTAGCAAAAGAAAAGGAAAGAAGGAAGACTAGAACAACAGAACGAGAAGAAGAAGAAGAGAAACTGATAATTTAGCAAAGGTGAAATGAGAAGGAAAAAACCCGAAATGCTAGAGAAAATACCAAAATGCAAATACCCCTTGAAAGAAACTAGAGAAAATTCGGCATTCTCACCCTAACACAACCCGAAAATGCACTCCCCAAGTGGCAACCCTTGGCCAAAATCTCCCACTTAGCCACACTCCCAAATTCGGCCAACTCTCCCACACACCTATCACTTCCTTGATTCGCTCCACTATTTTCTCCTTGGATCACTCCTAGCCTCCCATTCAAACTTGTTGACCAAGTCTTCAACCTCCTCTGTAGAGTTTGATCCAAACTCCACCTCTTGCTCCATCAATTCATAATATAAATGTTCCCTTTTGTTAGTCATGGGATTCGAACCCCCTCCTTCCTTGCCTTCCTAATGACGCCACACCCATCTTGCCACCAGCTCACTTGTGACACCTAAACGGACACAGATATACTTAAGTCCTACTGCTAACAACCCTCTTCCCTTAAGGGCAAAAAACTAAAATTTTTCTAAAGCTCAGACTCGAACCCAGGCCTCCTTAGGACCCCCAAACACGCTCAAATAGCTAGCCGTTCAAGCACAACATGAATTTAAGCAAAATTACAAACCCCTAACTTTTGGGGCATTACAACTCTACCCCCCTTAAAGAAATTTCGGCCTCGAAATTTACCTGATCAGAAGAGATGAGGGTATTGCTGTCGTATTGCCTCCTCAGGATCCCATGTGGCTTCCTCTGAACCGTGATTACGCCACAACACCTTGACTAGTGGAACAGATTTCCTCCTCAGCATCTTAACATCACGATCCAGTATCTGCACTTCTTCCTCAAAAGTCAGATCCGGTTTTACCTCGATCTCCTCCACCAGCACTATATGTGAGGGATTAGAACGGTATCGCCTCAGCATAGAGACGGTATCGCCTCAGGAGGCAGTTCTAGCTGATAGGCAACCGGTCCCACACGTTTTAATATCTGGTAAGGTCCGATGAATCTAGGGCTCAACTTGCCTTTCCGCCCAAATCTTAGAATCTTCTTCCATGGTGAGACTTTCAAGAAGACAAAATCTCCCACCTAGTACTCAATCTCTTTACGCTTTAAATCAGCGTACGACTTCTGCCTATCAGATGCTTCTTTTAACCGATCACGGATCAATTTTACTTTCTCCTCGGTTTCAGCAACTAGTTCTGGCCCCAATATTCGCTGCTCACCCAATTCTGTCCAACAAGTAGGGGTACGACACCTACGACCATATAACGCCTCGTACGGTGCCATCTGAATACTTGATTGGTAGCTGTTGTTATAAGAAAATTCCGCTAATGGCAAATAGTCTTCCCAACTGCCCTTGAAATTAATTACGCAGCTTCTCAAAATGTCTTCCAAAATCTAAATTACCCTCTCCGACTGACCATCAGTCTGCGGATGAAAAGCTATGCTGAAGTCCAACCTTGTACCCAAAGCTTCGTGTGACACTCTCCAAAATCATGATGTGAATCTAGGGTCCCTGTCCGAAATGATAGACATCGGTACCCCATGTAACCTTACAGTCTCAGCCACGTACAACTTGGCCAACTTCTGCAACGAGTAATCACTGCGGACTGGTATGAAGTGGGCAGATTTTGTCAGCAGATCAACAATTACCCATACTAAATCTTTTTTAGTAGGCGTCAGGGGTAGCCCACTAACAAAATCCATGGTTACCCTCTCCCACATCTAGAGTGGAATTTTAACAGGTTGTAGCAATCCAGAAGGCAATTGATGCTCAGCCTTCACTTGCCGGGCATGTCAAACACTTACATACAAAATCGGTAACCTCACGCTTAAGTCCTCGCCACCAAAGATGCAGCTTCACGTGATCTCGGTATAACTTGTTTCCAGCAGGATGCATAGCGTATGGGCTACTATGCGCGCCTCGCAAAGATAGACCTGCCTTAACTCAAAATCCATCGGTACATAGACTCTCCCACTAAGCATAACACTCCTCACTATTCACCCCCAAAATCCACGCCTCTCTCTTCACCACTTGGAAACGAGGAACCAACGACTCATCCAAAGAATCGCTTCTCTTTAATTTGATCAATCCAAGTCGGTTTCACCTGGCTCAACTAATGGACTACCATCCTCAAATAGGCCGAGACGAGCAAACATTGCTCTTAGATCAGATACAACCTTACGAATCGCTGCATCCGCTACCACGTTAGCTTTTCCCGATGGCACTCAATCGAGCAATCATAATCCTTAAGCAACTCTATCCATCTTCGTTTTCAAGATTCAACTCCTTCTCGAGTAAGGAGGTACTTGAGACTTTTATGGTCGGTATAAACGATCGAATTCTCCCCGTACAAGTAATGTCTCCAAATCTTTAGTGCGAATACCACCGCAGCTAATTCCAAGTCATGAGTGGGGTAATTCACCTCGTGCGGCCTAAGCCGACGGGCGCGATAAGCCACCACTCTACCCTCTTGCATCAGCACACAACCCAAACCCATGTGCGACGCATCACAAGAGATAATGAATTCATTTCTCCGCTGAATTAATACCGGGCTTCAGCTTAGAATCTTCTTCAGTTCTCAAAACTCTCCCACTGCTTATCACCCAAACAAACGGTACTCCTTTATGCAAGAATTTAGTTGTGGGTGCAAAATTAGTGAAAACCCCTCAACGAACCGTCTGTAATACCCGGCTAGACCCAGAAAACTTCGAATCTCAGATACCGAATTTGGTGGCTTCCAATCTAATACGACCTCAACTTTTTGAGGATTAACCCTAATCCCCTCGGCAGACATGACATGACCCAAAAATGTCACCTCTCGCACTTGCTGAATTTGGCATAAAGCTATTTTTCTCTCAATATTTGCAGAACAACCCGGAGATGTGAATCATGCTCCTCCTCGGTTCTTGAATACACCAGAATATCATCTATAAACACCACCACGAACTGGTCCAAATAGGGTTGGAAAACCCGGTTCATCATATCCATGAAAGCAGCTGGTGCATTCATTAACCCAAACGGCATGACCAGAAACTCGTAGTGTCCATAACGAGTCCTGAATGCAGTCTTGTACACATCTGCCTACTTAACCCTAAGCTGATGATATCCCGATCTAAGATCTACCTTAGAGAAAATTGAAGCTCCTCGCAGCTGATCGAATAGGTCATCTATCCTTGGTAATGGGTACTTGTTCTTAATCGTCTGTTTATTCAATTGACGATAATCAATATACATGTGCATTGACCCATCCTTCTTCTTCACGAACAATACTGGTGCTCCCCAAGGAGACACACTCGGTCGGATGAATCCTCGGTCCAGTAGCTCTTGGATTTTAGCCTTTAATTCCACCAGCTCCTTCGGCGCCATCCTATAAGGGGAGATGGAACCAGAACTGTTCCCGGTAGGAGATCAAGGCCGAATTCGACCTCACGATTTGGAGGCAACCCCGGAAGCTCTTCAGGAAATACATCCGGAAACTCCTTTACTGTCCTGACATCCCCAACAGACAAACCCTTAACATCAGATGTGCTGACATAAGCTAGGAATGCATCGCAACCTTTGCAAACCAGCTTCTCGGCCCTTAATGCTGAGATTACATTAGATAAATAATACCTTCGCTCCCCTATCACGACCACTTCCTCAACCTCCGAAGACTTCAATACCATACGCTTAGCAGCGCAATCCAAATTCGCACGGTGTTTCACTAACCAATCCATACCCAAAATGAGATTGAACTCGCCAAACGGCGGTTCTATCAAACCCGCCAGAAAGACAACCCCTTGGACCTCTAGGGGCACATCTCTAAACAGTTTATTCACTCTAACTGGCTGTCCCAATGGACTAATCACCGATATGCCCAAAGTTCCAGACACAGTACATGCAACATATGAGTGCGTAGACCCAATATAAATTAAAGCGATATATGGTACATTATGAATAAGAAACGTACCAGTTAATCAGGAGCGTCACCATCCTCTCGGCGCCGAGCAGCATAAACCAACGCTGGCTGTCTCTCCTCTATGTTACCAGCACCTCTGCCAATGCTCCACGATCTCGTCCTAACCCATTTCCCCCTCTGGGTGGACCACGACCTCTCGGTGGCTGCTGACCACCTCTCCCTGGCTGCACATAGCCCTGACCTGCCGCTTGCATATGAACGGGACTTTGAGGAAAGTATCTAAACTGATGATCCCGGGACCCACATATGAAACACCCCCAGTTCTTTTCCAGCACTCTCCCAAATGAGGTCTCCCACACTCAGTGCAAGGCTGCAGTCTGACCGCAACATTAGAAACCCCAGCTCGGCCTGGCCCATCAAACCTAGGCCTCTTCCTAGGCCCACCAGAAGAACTTGAGAGCCCAAAATTCCTCTTATTTCTACCCCTATCCTGCTTCACGACTTCTGTCGCTCGAAAGCTTCCACATCCTCGGTAATCTTGGCCTTCTCAATCGTGGTAGCAAAGTCCCTTTCCCACGGTGGGGCTATATCGCACTGTGAACTCATCCCGAAGACCATCCTCGAACCGCATGCAGCGCTCATACTGTCACGACTATGCTCGAGCATACCACCAACCGCAGAAACTCTACATCATACTCACTACGCACTTATATTTCCTAAACTGCACTCAAATTCCTTCCTCCGGCATCCACATAACTTGCCCCAACATATTTTCCTTGGAAGGCCGTCTTAAAGAAGTCCCATGTCAAACAGTTGGCTTGCGTGCCTTCTCTTACGGTAAGCCACCATTGATATGCCTCATCTCGCAAAGAAAGACACCGCTCCCTTCGCTTTTTGTTCCACCGCATAATCAAGATCATCCATTATTCGCCGATGTACCTCCAACCAATATTCTCGCTACATTCGGAGCTACACCAGAAATGCCTCTGAAAATTTCTGCCCCATTCGACCGGAGTCGTTCAGAGATTAACCCTTGGCCTCATCGACCCAAGATTTGCTCCAAAGAACCCTTTCGTAACCCGTAACATCACTTGGGATAGGGCATCGCCCCCACTGCTCGCCATGAGACCCCGCCTCGCCATCGTGAGGTCGGGCGCTTCCGATAAGGCATATGTCCCGATGCCGAGGACCCACCTTCCTAGCACTCGGCCCTACCACGGCTGTGTACCCCTTCTCGCGACTTCTTGTGCTCATATCGATGTAGCATATTTATCTGATTAAAGAGTTTTATGAATCAGCCTATAGTTCCCATAATTACTAACATATATTTTATGAAAAGCAGTAATTAGGGTTGTTCTCGCAAATCAAATTTACTACAGTTTCAGTCTCCTATATTCTTAGTTTCTATAACTATGAGTTTCAATATGCTACTACTATCCCTAGTAGTTTCTCAAGAGACTGATCATTTCAAAGATATATCGAGTATAGTGTCAGAAACTTACGGATTTGGTGCCGAGACTTGCAGCCACACTTTCAAAGAACACTATTACTTTCCAAACCAAAATTTAAGCGATTAGAAAAATCTTCAAAACCCATTCCACAATGAAGTTTTGTAACCGGCTCTGATACCACTAAATGTAACACCCCAAACCCGGCCTAGACGTTATGACCTGATCTAGCGTATCACATCAAAGTGATGGTTGAAAACTATGCTTTCATCGAAAACCTTTCTTACAATTTCAAAACTTTCTACCCTTTAAGAATCCTGATTTTCATTGCTTATTAACCAAACAAAATTTGCTCAAAGTCATTCCTGCCAAAATATTATTATTTTTAAAGCCTTGTTTGTTATGGAAGTTTGATTTAAAATAAATGCAAAACGTGATATTTTGAAAACAAGATAGTTATTGTTTTAAAACCCGTGTTTAATAGATCAACGCTTTTTAATTAAAAGAAATACCAAATAAAAGTTAAAAGAAAACCCAATGGCCTTATTACAAAATTATTAACCCAATAATTTAAAATAAAATAAATTAAACTAAAATCGCTAAGTTTAACTTTAAAGCATATCCGACGTGTGGCCACCTCCGAGTCCTCGCAGACTCTAAATCCTCTAAGGTCGGGATTACCTTCAGCATAGCTTAAAAGACAAGGTGAGTTATGAGAACTCAAAGGTGTAATCCCCTATTACAGCCATGGCTCTGGGCCCTAGCCCATACAAAGATCACCCGGGGCCTAAGCTCTATTCAAGAATAGCTTTGGGCCTAAGCCCTACATCATATCAATGCAAAATGAGCATGTACCCCAACCCCGTCCAATGCCAACTCTCCACCCGCACTCAACCATCTCTCCATGTGGGGACCATGTCGACCCACCCACCCAACTCTCCACCGTACCAACCATCTCTCCATGTGGGGACAAAGTCGACCCACCCACCCAACTATCCAATAGCGCAAATCTTCTCAGCTCCTAATCAACAAAATACGTGGTGAGCCACTAGAATCTGAATACGTGGCGCATGCCACTATAATGATACTTCCTCCAAATAAAAAAAACCCACCCCAATGTAGTATGTCATGTCATAGCTAATACATGTATGCAGTGCATCTCAATCATAATCAGTCCATACATTTAATACACATACAACTCTAGTACTACCACTAAGGGTACAATGGTCACTTAGATGGTTAGGGGGTAAAATCGGTCATTTCACCCCTTAAGGGCATCTCAGTAATTTCACCCATCGAGGGTATATAGGTAACTTTACCCATAGGGGGTATTTCGGTAACTCACCCTTCTAACGGCCTTTCTAGAGGCCTACTGTTGCCTCGAGCGACACAGGTTCCATTTTTGGTCAAACGGAGAGGTTGGGCCTAAAGCCCAATTTCGCCCAAACGGCCCACACGCCGTGTGGCCCAATCAGCCCATTTTTGGTCACGGTTCTGCTGGACTACATAGCCGCATCTATGTTCCGACAATTACCCTGGATTTTTCCCCTATGGGCCCATTAGCCCCTTGGGCCCACTTCGGCTCAACAAGGCCCATTACAGCCTCAGTCCCACGAGAGAGTTCGTGACACTCCCAATAGTCTATCGCCAACACTTGTGGCTCGGTTTATCTCTACGAGCGCTCGCACGCTTGAGTGATCTCAGATGCCGATATTCTAGCTTTTCGGTATTTTGGCTTTTAGCCGATTCACAGAACATCGCATTAATAGAACAAACAGGGGTGTGAAATTACACACCTGTTATGAGTTATGGCTTGAGACACTTTCCGAGGCACCTATGATAACAATTGAACCATTAGTTAGTCTCAACCTTCTGAACCCAAAAACTAAAATACTTTACTTAACTAGCTTTTCTTACCATGTGACACGATCTCCTACCACGGCGTAATGGTACTGGCCCTAATTCGCGCAAAGAAAATGAGTCCTTGGCATTAATCAATGAAAAGAGCATGTTAGAACGCTACTCTAAGGCAACTCGAGAAGTAGCCTTTCGGTCCAAAGCACCCAAATCGAGCATGAGAGAAAAATAACAACCCTACTTTCTGGTTATAGACACACTTACCAACCAACCGCAGAGATTCAAAACTGAAAGAACGAAGAGGAGTATATGCTTAGGCCCTACTAGATTCGGCCTAGACACAAAGGAGTCAAGGTTAAGTTTTCTGGCTTTAGCTATGCAAAAAGAGAGGAAAAATAAGAGGAAAATAAAATGTTACATTCTGGCCAAAGAAGAACCGAAGGAGGAAAGGGATTTGGCCGCAGTAAAATGAAAAGAAAAAGGGAAGTAAAGAGGGGAGGCCTACCAATTTGGCAAGTAGCAAAAGAGAAGGAAAGAAGGAAGACTAGAACCACAGAGCGAGAAGAAGAAAAAGAAAATTGAGAATTCGACAAAGGTGAAATGAGAAGGAAAAGACTCTGAAATGCTAGAGAAAATACCAAAATGCAAATACCCCTTTGAAAGAAACCAAAGAAAATTCAGCAGTCTCACCCTAACACAACTCAAAATGCACTCCCAAATGGCAACCCCTTGGCCGAAATCTCCCACTTAGCCACACTCCCAAATTCGCCAACTCTCCCACACCCATCACTTCCTTTGATTCACTCCACTATTTTCTCCTTGGATCACTCCTAGCCTCCCATTCAAACTTGTTGACCAAGTCTTCAACCTCCTTTGTAGAGTTTGATCCAAACTCTACCTCTTGCTCCATCAATTCATAAAATAAATGTCCTTTTGTTAGTCATGGATTCAACCTCTCCCTCCTTGCCTTCCTAATGACGCCACAACCATCTTACCACTAGCTCACTTGTGACACCTAAACGCACACAGATATACTTAAGTCCCATCACAACAGCCTTTCCCCTTAAGGGCCAAAAACTAAAATTTTTCTAAAGCTCAGACTCTGAACCCAGCCTCCTTAAGACCCCAAACACGCTCAAATAGCTAGCCGCTCACAATAAAGCATGAATTTAAGCAAAATTACAAACCCCTAACTAAATTTTTCTAAAGCTCGACTCAACCTGTGCCTCCTTAAGACCCCCCAAACACGCTCAAATAGCTAGCTGCTCAAGCACAAAGATGAATTTAAGCAAAATTACAAACCCCCTAACTTTTGGGGCGTTACATACCAAGCCCTTTCTCACCACCGCTGCACCAACATAAGCCACCTCAAACAACATACTCATTCATGCATAAACATACCAATTTCTCAACCATGCAATTTTCACATTCACGATAAACACCATCATTTTTATAAATCAACAATAAATATTAGCCATCAACTATGGCCTTATACAAAAAGAATTCATCTTCAAATCAAGCCAACACATTTGGCCAAAACAATATGACACTTGACAAATACTAAGCCCATATACATGCCATACTCAAAAAGATGAAACTAACTATACCAAATGTTCAGTTTGATAGTGTGATCGAGCCTCTGACGTCCTCTAATTCCTGAGCTAGCTTGGCGGCACTATAAGAAAATGGAAAGGAGGGGAGTAAGCATAAAGCTTAGTAAGTCACATAAGCATAAAGCTTAGTAAGTCACATGTAAATATTTAACAACAATTAACATGCTTTATCATACTCATAGCATATTATAAACTTGCACATGATTCTCGAATGATTTAAAGCATAACTTACTCATTTCCATCCTTACTAATCACACAACATAATTCGAGCTCATTTCACATGATTTTCATGTAGATACCTGTATTACTTATAACATAGTTATAACTTTTCTCACTTTTGGCACAATCTTTAATCTACCCGTTGAACTCATTGGAATACCAAAGGATATCCTATGAAGCCTCACACAAGAGGGTACAATGCCGAAGCCATGTCCTGCATGGTCTTACACCGCATACATTTCGAGGCCGATGCCATGTCCTTACATGGTCTTACACTAGCTCTCATCTCAATGCCGACGCCATGTTCCAAACATGGTCTTACATCAGCTCTCTTAATGTGGCCAATGCCATTTCCCAAACATGGTCTTACACTAGCACACCTATCAATACCGATGCCATGTTCCAAACATTGTCTTACATCGGCTTTCTTAATGTGGCCGATGCCATGTCCTGCATATGGTCTTACACTAGCACACCTATCAATGCCGATGCCATGTTCCAAACATGGTCTTACACTCGCTCTCTTAATGTGGCCGATGCCATGTCCTGCACATGGTCTTACACTAGCACACATATCACCCCAAATGTCATGGTCCGGTTATCTAATCTATTCCTAAGGTTCAATCGGGAGTTTTACTACATAAATTCTCATCTTGCATGTTCACAATAATGATCAAACATTTTATGCAATATCAATTGTTTAATGCATAAATGTAATAACGTTGTATTATTTACGCATAACTTACCCTCGTATACAAAAAGTGGACGACTAGATTGAGTTAATCTACTAGCTTAGTTTTCCCCTGGCCTAGGTCCGGACTGCTTTTTCTTGTTCTATAATGATAAAATTCACTCATTTAATCATCACATTAATCAAGATATTTCAAAATTCCTACTTTGGAAAAGTACCATTTTGCCCCTAGACTTCTCACATAATTACGATTTTGCTCCTAGGCTCGTAAATCGATTTTCATCAAATTTATTTATTAACCAAGTCTAGCTAAACCTTAATTACTCTTATAGCAACTCACAATTCCAATTATTTCACATATTTACCACTCATTTTATAACCTTTACAAAAAGGTCCATTTAGTGTTTTCATGAGAACTCCTTTCACAAAAGTTGTTCATTTAACAACTAAGATTCATTTTCTTCCATAAAATTTTAGAAACCAACATAAATACTCACATGGTAAAACCCTAGACTCTCAACCATTTTGCAAAATAGTCCCCTCATTAGCTAGACTAAGCTTTAGGGGTTCCAAAAGTACTAAAATTATAAAAATAACCATCAAAACACTTACTTGCAAGAGAAAAGCTTGGCTGAAATTTTTGAGCTCTCAAAACCCCTATTTGGATGATATTTTTGGTGGTGGTATGAAGAAGATGAAAAGATGATATCTTTTCTCTTTTATTTTATTTTATTTCATCAATTAGTCACCTAATTTCACCAACTTTGACCAATTTTAATTTTTTTGTCCCCTATGGCTCGCCAACACTCCTAAAAGGGCCTAATTGCTATTTGACACCTTTAATATTCTATAGCTATTTGACACCTTTAGCTTGTAGAATAAAACTTTGCACTTTATGCGCTTTAGTCCTTTTTCAAAATTAAGTATGAAATCACTAAAATTAATGCACCAAAATTTTCATGCACTCATAATCATGCTATAACACATAGAATAATATTAAAATAATTTTCTCCAACCTCGATTAGTGGTTCCGAAACCATCTGTTCGACTAGCCCCTAAATCCAAGCTATTACACATCGAATGCATGAAAATGCAAGAAAATCCTCCCCAACCAACCAATCAAACCAAATAGGGTACAAAAGGCCCTTCCATCCACTACACACCAATTTGGGTTATGGTGGACCCATCCAACCGATACACCTTAAAGTGGACATAGGCCACTTGAACATTATGCGCAAGTTGTTTACATTGTTGGGGATTTATTGCAAATTAAGTCAATGTAGTTTAATTGCCAAATTGAACTTCCTTCTCTTCATAACCATGTCCTAACCACAATGTAAATGCAAATAATATTATGCATACAAATATACAGTAATCGAACATGCTTATATTCAATTTTCAATAACCTCAAACATGTTAACACCACCAGTTGCATTAACAACATGCATAAATTCTAATTAATACATCCAAACAAACTCATATACAAAATTTAGTATAACAAAGTCATATTAGCAACCTACACGTATAACATAATTCAAAACAAATGCATACATATTTATATATATCCAAACAAAGAATACACCCTTCATAGTCATCCAACAATCGATAGTAGTGTTCCAATTACTTTACAAAGGCTTAAACATGTAAGGGATCACTCAGGGATTAAAATGAATCAATTTGTAAAAAGTGAAAAAGAAGAGTAAAATAGGACCACACGACCAGTGGAGGGTTAAGACCATGTGACAGGGTACACTGACTGCAGTGTGATTGAGATACACTGCCACACGGCCGTGTGGGTTGAGGTATACTGACCATGTGGGCAAATCTGTAACTGCAGTGCTCAGGAAAATTCAAATTTAAGGAGTAGAGGAGACACACCGTGTCTCAGTCGTGCGAAAACTCCCTGTGCCATGCGCGATCGATAAAATTCCCAACAGAGGTCACACGGCTGTGTGCTAGACCATATGGCTCACTCTAGGTCGTGGTGACCAAAAATCAACCAAACTCCTTAGGCAACACACGGTCATGTGAACTTCCGTAGCAAGACATGCCCGTGTGGTCCAAAACCACACCCAAACTTACTCAAAACACAAAATTAACACCATAAACACCCACTGACATAAGTTTTCAAGAAACACACCTGAAAACGTGATTCAAGCCCTAATAATCGACCGGTTCCTCTCTACTAAATGAAATTGAAAACTTTTCCTACTTCGTGATCCTAGTTAAGCGAAGAGATGAAAGAATAGACGGCTTTTAAGAAGCATCAAGTGACAATGGTGTAGGCACAAAGAAAACAATGCAAAATTGCTAGGATTTTAGGGGTGCACCAATGATAATAGAAAAGAAAGGAAAATGAAGAGAAAGGGAAACAAAAATAAAACAAAAACAAAAAAAAATACAAAGATAAAGAAAGGAAAACAAAACGCCAAAGAAAGTGTGGGAGAGAGGGGAATGTTTCTAGGAGGAATTTTAGGGATTCTCATTTCTTCATTTTTTTCAAAATAATAAAATAAAATAAAATAAACAAAATCCTAACCTATTTGATTTTCCAGATTTGAAACCAAAAATAACTTCCACTAAACACACATGGGGATTCAAACACAAGACTCAAGGGTAAGCGTGCTCCTTACCACTGAACCAACAGCTCATTCTTGTCTCTAAGATGCAAAGATAAACTTAAAAGTCCAACCAGAACCACTAACTGAACCGAAGACATTGATTCTTCTAACCCCATTTCCAGGATGTGACATTTCCCTTTATTTTCGTGAACATTGTTTTTCTATTTAACTTTTCTTAGATCCTTTAAGAAGTCCATATTAAAATCAAGTGTTTGGAAAACTTCTATTATGTTAACCCCCAAAAAAATATCACTATTGAGAATAAAATTTAAAATTTAAATAATATTATATTATAATTTATTATTATAAAACTATTAATTGAGGTCAAATGTAAAAGTCCGTTATTCAAATATAGTTCACCAAAGTAACTCAAGCGCAAAAAATCCTTGTTTATTGGGATCAAGCCTATCCTACCAGATAGCCAAATGTATAACCATATTCATAAACATATCTAATCATGCAATTGTTGCAAACTTTTGTTGAATTTAAGACCCACATGTTAATTAAACTTTCAATAATCAATATGATGGCAAAAAGATTCTACACCTTTATTAATTGCAATGGGAAAAATAATTTCAATGAATACACAATAAAGGACACCGTTTACCATTTTCACACTATATTTGGAATTAAAAGTTAGGGTAGAGTGCATAAATGATCACCCGATTATTTGAAAGTTTCTTATTAGGTTACTTGACTTTAAAAGTTAGAAAATGATCGCTTGACTTGTCAATTTTTTAGTCCAAAATTGTTAAAATGCTAATAGTTTGGTGACTCATCAGTTAACTTAATGGTATGATTTTTAACCATTATTTTTTTCCACATAATTTTAATGTCATTTTATAATTAATATAAAAATCTTAAACCCAAAATTAAAACTACATCATTTATGGTCTTTTTCTTGTTAAGAACCCTAAAATGGTTTTTCTTTTTCTCTGCTTTTTCTTACAACCCTCGCTTGCTACCACCATTCAATACCACTCCTAGCTTAAAAAAATGGAACAAATCAATTCTTCTCTTTTCTTAAACTTGATCTCGACCTCGGTTCCTCCAAAAGCTTAGGAGGAGAGGAAAACTCAACTAAAATCAATGCTCAATTCAAAGCCAAAAAGCAAGATTGAAAGCTAAAGTTCGATCATTTTAGTTTAGATTTGTGGAGAAATTTAGCAAGTGATTTGGTGAAACTAAGGTCTAAATTGCGTTTTGTTGGAATATTTTCAAATATTTATAGTGTTCCAATAACTATAAATGAAAGGGTATAATTAATCAAAACTTATATCTTTTGGTTATTGATCAAGAGTTATATCACTTGGTTTTTTATAAAAGAATTATAACTATTCAAGAAATGTTACTTGAAAAAGTTATGTTTATTTAAGATATATCAGCTTGAATAATTATGTCCCTTTTAAAGATATGATTATTCGAGAAAAACACCTTTTTGAAAGTTATGCACTCTATTAAGAGAGATAGGAATTCTTATAAATAGAGTGAACTTTCTCATTTGTATGACACACCAAAAAACATAGAAACAAAGTTTCTTTCTATTCTTCCACCATTTTTTATATTCCTAGATTGTTTTATAAAGAATTACCGCAGAAATTCTTTATAGAAATTAAATCCTAGTTATGCTCCGCTCGAAGGCTCAAAAAGATATCTAAGCTTCTGTGCAAAATGTAGACAATCATTGACTTCATTTTATGCTTGAGGCTCATTTGCAAGAATCTCTTTGCACACCATAATATAGGTGTGTGAAATAGAACTTAAATAAAGTAGCATTGATACATGCCTTGAAACCTTCATCTGCTTTCTCATAAGTTCATTTATACTCACACGCCAAAATTTTAAGGTTCTATTTTGTAATTTATGAGAAATTAAAAAAGGCTTATCACATTTACTGTAGATTCACATGTCACTACAAGCATGGCTCTATGAGGATTAATATTGGAAAATGTCGTTGCATCAAGTTTAGTGATCTTGTCAAATTTCTATTTAGAAGAAATCTTTGTCGCAAGAAAAGGTATGTCAAATTGATTATTTTACTCTTATTGCATGAATTAGATTTCAATTGTTATGTGTTTATTAAATTACATTATGCAAAAGATATGGGTGTCCTATGCATCAATTACTTGACAAAAATCAAGTGTTAGTTCACTGTATGCATGCCATTTTAAAATGCATGATTATGATTGGTACAGAACTATATAATATATATAATATATCATGCAAAAAAGAAAGAAAGAACTGAAGAAGATGGATGGAATGAAGATGGACGATTGGGAAATGATCTATTAATGGATCGAAACAATAGTTTTGTTTTGAATGGTGATGACAAAGTTCAACAATTAGTTGAAATGCCTTCTTATCCAATAGAAGCTTATGACCATTCTGAGAGCTTTTCCAAACCAAAAGGTTGCGTTATTGAATCCAACTTGTTACTTTCAAAAGGTTGGGTTGAAATGATTTCTTACAATAAACAATAATGAACACTAAATTTGGAGAATTGAAATCAATTCATTCCATCCAAATTGTGAGTGAAAAATTTTCACTATACTAACTTTAATTTATCTTTGAACATCCTAGAATTGGGTTCTACATTTTGTGCTATTCTATGTGTTTGGCTCATTTAGCTTGTTATTCTGGTGTGTTTGGGGTCTTAGGGAGGCTGGGTTCTAGCAGAACTTTGGTAAAATTTTGCTTTTTAGGCACTTTAGGGAGAGCTAGTGGATGCGAGGCCTTAAGTATGTTTGGTTGTAATTTGATGTCACAAGGAGCAAGGTGGCTTAGTGGTTGGCATCACAAGGGAGCATGGAAGGGAGTGGGTTTGAATCCTGTTATTTTTTTGAGTTCTTTTTATGCTAGGAAGGGAGATCTGGTGGAGTTAGCTTTGGACTCTCCTAGGAAGAGTTTGAATTAGTCAAATAAATTCAAATGATGGATGGAGAGGACTTGGTGAAATGAATTGTGGAGAAAATCAAGGGATGTGGTGGAGGGATGAAGTTGGTAGAAAGTGGGACTTGAGAAGGGGAAAATTCGGTGAAAGTGTAAAGGAGTGTAGGGATTTTGGGTGGCATTTTCTGTGAATGGGAGAGTAGTGTCAGCGTTTGTGTCAAGAGTGGCTAGGTGAGTTTCATGCTTCCTTAGCATTTTTAGTTTATAGCATTTTGGGGATAGCATTGCTCTCTTTCTTTTACTGCAGAAACCTGAGTGACTGTTCTCTTGTTTTCATCTCTTTTTCTTTCTTTCAAGTATTTATGGTAGCCAAAACTTCAACCTTCCCATCCTTCTCTTCTTTTCTTTCCTTCCTACTTTTTTCTTCTTCACCACAAGCCGAATTCTCTTGAAGCCACTCTTTGTCGAACCATCCTCTTACCATCCTCTTTTGATTTTCACCATGTCATAGGAACCTTCATTCCTCTCTTTTACTTCTCTTTTTTTCCATTAAACCAAGACCCTTACTCCTTTGTTTTGTTTAGTTTTTCTCTAAATCTGAAATTGTGTTCTCCTT